>JAQZBX010033030.1:0-25579 GCA_029593785.1 Cabassous unicinctus | reverse complement strand
GCTTGTTGTCTGCTCGTAGCTTGTTTGTCATCTTTAGGAGGCACTGGGAACTGAACCCAGGCACTCAACTGCTTGAGCCACATCTGTTCCCTCCACTCCCATTTTTCAAAAATATGTTTTTATTAGAGAAATTGTGAACTTAAATACAAAACAATCGTGTACATGTGTGAAATTCCCACACAATACCCCTCCACCAGCATACTACATTGTTGTGGAACATTTGTTACAGATTATGAGATAATATCATCAGAGTATTACCACTAACTGTGGTCTGTAGTGTACATTTGGTAAATTTTTTCCATTACCCCCTATTATTTTACACAGTACATATTTGGCATTGATGCAAGAATATTACAGTATTGCTGTTAACTATAGTCCATAGGTTGCATTAATTATATTTTTCTCATGCGTCTCCACATTCTTAACACCTTGCAATAGAGATGTACATTTGTTCTAGTTCATAGAAGGACATTCTTGTATTTGTACTATTAACCACAATTCTTATCCATCTCTGGGTTCACTATGTTATTCACTCCCTAGATTATTTTCTAGCTTTTTTTCAATTGACATTTACTCCCTAGATTACCTTTTTCAGCCACAATCCCATTTGTAAACCAGGTGCATTAGTTCTACGCACTATAATGTGTTACTGTCAACTCTCCATTTCCACACTTTTACAGTCAACTTAATTAAAACTTCTACATATATTAAGCATCAGTACTCCTTCTCATCCCTCTTCCTATCCCCTGATAACCTATACTCTAGGTTTTAACTCTATGCATTTATTCTTCATATTTAGTTCATATTAGTGAGACCATGCAATATTTGCCCTTTTGTGTCTGGCTTATTTCACTTAGCATAATGTCTTCAAGGTTCATCCTTGTAATCATACATGTCCCAATTTCATTTCTTCTTACAGCAGCATAGTATTCCATTATATGTATATACCGCATTTTGTTTATCCATTTATCAGTTGGTAGACACTTAGGTTGTTTCTATCCTTTGACAATTGTGAATAATGCTACTGTACCATCAGTGTGCAAATGTCTGATCACAACACAGTTTTCATTTCTTCTGGATATTGTCCTAGTAGAGGAATTGCTGGATCATATAGCAGTTCTATATTTACCTTCCTGAGTAACCACCAAACTGTCTTCCACAGAGGCTGCACCATTTTTTTTTTTTTTTTAAAGATTTATTTGTTTATTTATTTATCCCCCCCTTGCTGCTTGTGCTTGCTGTGTCCATTCGCTGCGTGTCCTCTCCGCATCTGCCCATCCCCCCCTCGCTGTGAGGTCCCGCTGCATCAGCCCCTCGCGCCGCGCGGGCCGGCCTGCTCTCACAAGGAGGCCCCGGGAAGCGAACCCGGGGCCTCACACATGGTAAACGGGGGCTCTGTCTGTTGAGCCACACCTGCTTCCTGTTGTGAGGGCTTGCTGCATCAGCCCACTAGGCTGCGCGGGCCGGCCTGCCCTCACAAGGACTCCCGGGAAGCGAACCCAGGGCCTCCCATATGGTAAACGGGGGCTCTATCAACTGAGCCACTCCCGCTTTCCCCAAGGCTGCACCATTTTACATTCCCATGAACAGTGAAGGAGTGTTCCTATTTCTCCACATCCTCTCCAGCACTTACTGTTTTCTGTTTTTTGAATAATGGCCATTTTATGTGGTGTGAGATGATATTTCATTATCATTTTGATTTGCATTTCCCTAATAGCTGGTGATATTGAGCATTTTTTCATGTGCTTTTTGGCCATTTGTATTTCCTCTTTGGAGAAATGCCTGTTTAAGTCTTTTGCCCATTTTTAAATTAGATTGCTTGCTCTTTTATCATTGAGTTTTGTGATCTCTTTATATAGCATGGAAATCAAATCCTTCTTGGACATGTGGTTTGCAAGTATTTTCTCTCATTGAGTGGGCTGCCTTTTCACCTTCTTGACAAATTCCTTTGAATCACAAAAATGTTTGTTTGAGGAGGTCCCATTTGTCCATGTTTTCTTTCATTGCTTGTGCTTTTGGTGTGAGGTTTAAGAATCTACCACCTACCACCAGGTCTTGAAAGATTATTCCATACATTTTCTTCTAGGAGCTTTACAGTTCTAGCTCTTATATTTAGGTCTTTGATCCATTTTGAGTTAATTTTTGTAAAAGGTCTAAGATAGTGGTCCTGTTTCTTTCTTTTGGATATGGATATCCAGTTCTCCCAGCACCATTTGTTGAATAGACTGTTCTGCCCAGGTTGGGTAGGTTTGACAGCCTTATCAAAAATCACTTGACCATAGATGTGAGGGTCTGTTTCTGAACCATCAGTTTGGTTCCATTGGTCTATGTGTTTATCTTTTTGCCATTACCATCGTATTTTTACCCCTGTAGCTAGGTAATATGATTTAAAGTCTGGAAGTGAGAGTCCTCCAACTTCACTCTTCCCTTTTAGGATGTTTCTGGCTATTCGGGGCCCCTTACTCTTCCAAGTAAATTTGATAATTGTGTTTTCCATTTCTTTAAAAAATGCTGGTGGACTTTTTATCGCAATTCCATTGAATCTGTATATTAATGTGGGTTGAATTGACAATAGTATTTAGTCTTTAAATCCATGAACATGGAATGTTCTTCCATTTATTTAGATCTTTTAGCAATGCATTGTAGTTTTTTGAATACAAATGCTTTATATCCTTGGTTAAGTTTATTCCTAAATATTTTATTCTTTTAGTCACTATTGTAAATGGAATTTTTTCCCCTGACTTCCTTCTCAGATTGTGCATTACTAGTGTATAGAAACACTACTGATTTTTGCATATTAATCTTGTATCCTGCCACTCTGCTGAAATTGTTTATTAGCTCTAGCATCTTTGTTATAGATTTTTCAGGACTTTCTAGGTATAGGAGCATATCATCTGCAAATAGCAAGTTTTACTTCTTCCTTTCTGATATGGATGACTTTTATTTCTTTTACTTGCCTGCTTACTCTAGCTAGAACCTCTAGCCCTATATTGAACAACAATGGTGATAGTGGGCATCCTTGTTTTGTTCCCAATCTCAATGGGAAAGCTTTCAGTCTTTCACCATTGAGTATAGTGTTAGCTTAGGGTTTTTCAAACTTTCATGTTGAGGAAGTTTCCTTCAATTCCTATCTTTTATAGTATTTTTATGAAGAAAGGATGCTGTATTTTGTTAAATGCCTTTTCTGCATCAATTGAGAGGTCATGTGATTTTTCTTCTTTGATTTATTAATGTGGTGTATTATGCTGATTGATTTTCTTTTGTTGAAGCATCCTTGCATGTCTGATATAAAACCCACTTGATCATGATGAATAATTCTTTCTATGTGTTATCGAATTCGATCAGCAAGTATTTTGTTGAAGATTTTTGCATCCATATTTATTAGGGAAATGGGTCTGTAATTTTCCTTTTTCGTAATATCTTTGTTTTTATTTATTTTTCTTTTATCATTTTTTTTTTCATAATATCTTTCTGGCTTTGGTATTAGTGTGATATTGGCTTCATAGAATGAGCTTGGCAGTGTTCCTTCTTGTTCAGTTTTTTGGGAAAGTTTGAGTAAGATTGGTATTAAATCTTTGAATGCTTGGTAAAACTCACCTGTGAAACTCTCTGGTCCTGGGCTTTAAATTTTGGGGAGTTGTTTGATGACTGTTTCAGTCTCTTTTCTTGTGATTGGTTTATTGAAGTCTTCTGTTTTTTCTAGGGTCAGTAGGTTGTTTGTATGTTCCTAGGATTTTTTCCATTTCATCTACATTGTCTAGTTTGTTGGTGTACAGTTGTTCATAGTATCCTCTTAAGATCTCTTTCATTTCTGTGGGGTCAGTGGTAATGTCCCTGTTTTCATTTTTTATTTTATTTATTTGCATCTTCTCCCTTGTATTCTTTGGATTTGTCTGTTTCATCCAAGTTATCCTTATTGTTGGCATATACTTTAAAAAATATCCTCTCATGATACTGTTTATTTCTGTGGGATCAGTGGTGATATCCCCTCTCTCATTTTTAATTTTATTTATTTGCATCTCTCTTTTTTATTTGTCAGTCTAGCTGGGGATTTGTTGAGTTTGTTAATCTTCTCGAAGAACCAACTTTTGGTTTTGTTAATTCTATGTTTTTTTTGTTCTCAATTTCATTTATTTCTGCTTTGATCTTTCTTACTTCATTCCTTCTGCTTGCTTGGGAATAATTTGCTGTTCTTTTCCTACTTCATCCAGCTGTGTAGTTAGGTCACTGATTTTAGCTTTTTCTTCTTTTTTAATGTAAGCTTTGAGGGTTATAAATTTCCCTTTCAACACTGCCTTTGCTGCATCCCATAGGTTCTGATATGTTGTGTTCTCATTTTCATTTGTCTTAAGATACTGCTTTCTCTTGCAATTTCTTCTTTGACCCACTAATTAATAGTGTGTTGTTTAATCTCCATATATTTGCGAATTTTCCCTTTTCCCCCCTGTTGTTGATTTCTAATTTCATTCCATTATGGCCAGAGAAAGTGCTTTGTATAATTTTGATCTTGTTGAATTTGAGATCTTCTTTGTAACCCAACATATGGTCCTGGAGAACAATTCATTAGCACTTGAGAAGAATGTATATCCTGCTGTTTTGGGGTGTAGTGTTGAGTATATGTCTATTAGGTTTAGTCTATTTATCATATTATTGAAGCTTTCTGTTTCTTTATTGATTCTCTGTGCAGATGTTCTATCCAATCCTGCGAGTGATGTATTGAGTCCCCAACTATTATTTGAGACATCTATTTCTCTCTTCAGTTTTGTCAGTGTTTGCTTCATGTATCTTGGGGCATCCTCGTTAGGTGCATATACATTTATGACTGTTATTTCTTCCTGGTGTATTTCCCCTTTTCTTAATATATATAATGTCCTTCCTTGTTTCTAATAACAATTTTGTTTTTAAAGTCTATTTCATCTGGTATAACCTTAGCTACTCCAGCTTATTTTGGTTACTGCATGTGTGGAATATCTTTTTCCCAGCTTTTCACTTTCAATCTGTTGGTATCCTTGGGGCTAAAGTGGTTCTCTTGCAGACAGCATATAGATGGCTCATATTTTCTTATCCATTCCTCCAGTCTGTGTCTTTTGATTGGGGAGTTTAATCCACTAACATTCAATGTCATTACTGTAAAGGCAGTTCACCCATTTTGATCTTTGGGTTTTATCTGTCATATTTTATTTTCACCACTCTTTTTATACTTTTAGCTATTTTTACTGATATAATCATTTCTAGACTCTCTCCTGTCTTTTCTTTTCAGGCTGTAGCACCCCCTTTAGTATTTCTTGCAAAGCTGATCTCTTGGTTACAAACTCCCTCAATTTCTAAGTGAATATTCTAAACTCACCCTCATTTTTGAAAAAATCTTTCCGGATATAAGATTCTTGGCTTGAAGTTTTTCTCTTGCAGTATCTTAAATATATGATACTACTGCCTTCTTTGCCTCCATGGTTTCTGATGAGAAATTAGCACTTAAACTTATTGGTTATCCATTGTATGTGATGCATAGCTTTTCTCTTGCTGCTCTCAAAATTCTCTCTTTGTCTTTGGCATTTACATTCTGATTTGTATGTATCTCAGAGTAGGTCTATTTGGATTTATTTGAATGGGAGTTGTGCTTCTTGGACACGGATATCTATGTCCTTCATTAGGGTTGGGAAATTTTCTCCCATTATTTCTTCAACTCTTCCTTCTGCACCTTTTCCCTTCTCTTCTCCTTCTGGGACACCCATGACATGTATGTTTGCTTGTCTCTTGCTGTCATTTAGTTCCCTGAGATCCTGTTCAGTTTTTTCCAGTCTTCATCTGTGCTTTTGTATGTTTGCTTTCAGGGGCCATGTCTTTAAACTCACCAATCCTCCCCTGCCAGGGGTGGGGATGGACCCTTTGGAGTGCCCAAAAATTTAATCTGTGTGGGCCAAAAGTGCCTGCAATTGCTCTGAGAGGCTGAGGGAGTACTGTCCCTTCTGCCCTTTAAGAAGTGGTAATGGAACCACATGTGCCCAAGAAACCAGTCCGTGCAGGCCGAATGCACCTGCAGTTGCCAGGAGAGGCTTAGGGAATACCAGGCCCCTCCTATTCTATTAGGGCATGGGGCGGGGATGGCGGTTGGGTTGGAGCTTCAGGCACCCAGCAGTCCAGTCCATGCAGCTCAAAAGTGCCTGCAGTTGCCCATAGAGGCTGAGGAAATACAGCTTCCCTCCTACTGGGGAGCAGGGATGGAGCCACAGGTGTCTGACTAGTCCGTGCTGGCTGAAAGCACCTGCGGTTGCCCAGAGAGGCTGAGAAAACACAGCTCCCCTCCTAGCCTATTGGGGGGGCAGGGATGGAACCACAGATGTCCAATTATCCAGACCCGTGTGGGCTGAAAGTGCCTACAGTTGCCCAGAGAGGGTGAGGAAACACTGTCCCCCACCTATCCTGTTGTGGGTGGGCTGGAGCCACAGCCACCCAACAGTACAATCCGTGCAGGCCACAAGCACTTGCAGTTGCCAGAGAGGATAAGGAAGCACAGTTCCACTCCTATCCTATTAGGGGGTGAGGATGGAGCTACAGGTGTCTGAGTATCCAGTCTGTGTGGGCTGAAAGTCCCTGCAGTTACCCAGATAGGCTGAATAAACACTAGCCCCCTCCTATTTTATGGGGAGGGGGAGTGGTGATGGGGCAGAAAGTGCTCAACAAACCAGTCCTTGTGGCCTGAAAGCAACTGCACTTGCCCAGAGAGGCTGAGGAAACACAGCTCTCCTCCGATCCTGTTGGGGTGCAGGGATGGAGACACAGGAGTCTGACTATCCAGTCTTTGCTGGCTGAAAGCACCTGCAGTTGCCGGGAGAGGGTGGTGCAAGTCCCCGCAGCTTCCTCCCTGCTGGAGTTGGGGCTGGAGCCTAGGTTAAGGCTGCAATCCCATCTGGGTGGAAAGAAGCAGGTCCCTACTGTCACTGTTATTTTCAGTCAGGTTTGCTTCCCCTCATGCTGGGGACAGGGTTAAAATGGCAGCTACCGGCCTCTTTCCGACTTGGACAGGTTCAAATGTTAGCTGTTCTTACCATTATACTTTAGCCAACCAAATTTACTAATCAGTAGCTGAAGTCGGTGCCCGACTGTCTCTTCCTCCTCCATTTTTGGGAAATGGACCTTCCAACTCCAGCCATGGAATACCTCCCGAGGTGGCTTGAGCCACCAGTGGAGGATGGGCATTGCCTCTGCAGCGTGGAATGGTCTACTAATGCATCTTCACTGCAGATGGGCAATCTCCTCCTTTCATTCTTTCAGGGATGTTGCAGTATGTTCTTCTGGTGTCCTGGGCCCCCCATACAGGTGCTTTATATAGCTCTGAATGATTACTGACTGCCTTGTAGAATGAGCTGACTCTTGGAGTGCCTTACTCTGCTGCTGTCTTGCCCTCTTCCCTCCTCCACTCCTATTTTTACTTGAATTTGGTCTGCTTTCAGATAGTTGGGTTCTTGTTTGTTTCATTTTATTTTGTTTTTAATCCAGAGTTTATAGTTATATATGTGGGGGCAAGTTTAAATTTAAATGAAAATACCTTGCTCTAACTTTTTACCTTCTTTATACCTTTAGGTACTCTCTTAGTGGCATGAGTTTACCAACTTTTAAAGAGTGGATCCAAAATAACCTTGGAGTAAGTTTGGAGCATAAAACTACCTCTAAAGTAAGCAAATAAGAATGCTTAATAACATTTATCTATGTTTTTTAATCCCAAATTAGGTTATCCACGTAACTTATTATAATTGCTTTAATGTTTTTGTCATGCTTTTTGTTATATTGGCCTTGTTAGATCTATGAGAATTTTATTTAGAGTCTCAGCTATTGATGCTAAATTCTGAGATTTATCTGGCAAATTCTTTATTCTTTGAACCTCAGTTATCCTAATTTGAGAAGTGGGAGTAATAACTGCCTCTTCTACCTCCCACAGGGTGGTAATGAAGTTCAAATGAATTGTGTGAGAGCATTTTGTTGTAAAAATTTAAGTTGCTGTTATTTTTTTGATTATATAATACACTGACAATAATCTAGGATTAATATAGAACAATTTAAAATAAATATATAATGTTATATTTAATGTTAGAGCATTTAGAATGTTTGCAGAATTACAAAGAAAGTAAAAATTTGATTTAGATATAGGTGTTAGAGAATTTTTAGTTTGCTCATGTAGTTTCACTTTTCTGTAAGTGGAATTAGAAAGCCTTAAATTGTCTATACATATCAAACTAGTGAAATATTTAGCATTTCTTTAGATCATTATTGTTTATTATTATTTTGCTATAGTATAGTGTTCTATCTGTCCTAACTAGATAAGTTCCCCACGCAAACGACTGTGTCTTATATAATATTCTCCACAATATCTAACATGTCATTGAGATACTTTAGGTGTTCAGTGAGTACTTACTAGATTTGTTTATAAATTCATATTTTATTCTAGTAATTAAATCAGTCTAAACAACTAATTCCTACCCCTCTCAAACCAAATTCTTTTAACTTTTCTTGAAAGGTCTCTAAATTGCTTTGATTCTTTGTCCACACCCCAACTATTTGTAAATACTTTTCTTTTTACTTTGGTACAATCCACATACCATTTTCAGATTTCACTAGTTTTATATGCACTACATTTGTTTTTGTGCTCTTTTCAATTTTTAATAACTTAACAAAATTTTAATTTACATATTTTATTTTTTTTGTGGAGATAGTCATTTCCTTCTGCTACAGGATACATTCCATGAGGTCAGGGACTTTTTTTTTTTTTTCCCTTCTGTTTTACTCAGAGCCGAGAATGGTGCCTAGCTTAATCAGGCACTCAAGAAATATCTATTTATATGAATGAATATTTAATTTTGAACCTCAATAAGAGACTTAAGAGAATTTATAATTATTATATATTTTCTTTAAGTATTCTTATACTTTCATTTTCCAAATACTATATCCAAGCTTTTTTTTTTTTTTTCCCCTCAAAGCAGATTTGATTTAGCCAGTCATTTATAAACTTCTTCCTATTTGCTAGGCATGATCTTATTAACCTGCCTTCATTACAGTAGCCCTATAGATTTGGCTGTGATAATCTCATTTAACAGATGAAGAAGCCAAGGCTCCCAGAAGTCGGAGGAATGGCCCAATGTCACTAGCTTTATTTAACTTTAAAGTTGAGGACTTATTTTTCATATGCCTGTTATTTGAAATTGAGTATCAAGTTTATAATTATGTTGTAAGTTTTAAAGCAGTCCTATAAAAAGGCTTCTTGTCTACTATTTTAAAATGGAGATTAAAGTATAGGAAATGCTTAATTTTATCTGCAGGTGAAAATGCAGATTATACAAAAGTCAAGTAGCTTTCCCCCAGTTTCCTTTATCTAATATTGAACATTTGAGACATTGTTATCATCCCTGTTGATTGCAATCTTTAGAAATAAAGGTCATGGAAGCAAAAGGGCCTCTATACCTTATGTTATAGAATGTGATAAGCCAGACCTTTTATAATTTGTAACTGTCACAAACATGTTTACCATTTGCATTATTTATTTTCTTAGGCTTCTGCCTTAGTTTTGATATAATTATAGTCATTCTCCCTAAGAGAGGTATTCAAAACTTATTTTCTAGAAATAAGTAAAAAAACAATCAATTTTGTTTTCTAGGCATCTTTAAATCCTAGTGATACACCTCCTTCTATTGTAAATGAAGATTTTCTTCATGACCTTAAAGAAACTAATATTTCATACTCACAAGAAGCAGATGATCGAGTATTTAGAGCTCATGGTAAGATATTTTATGTAAGTGTGATTTATTTTTAGTTAAAAAATTCCCCAGTATTTAAGATATTTGTGCATTTTTCTTTTTTAAACCACAAAACAGGTCATTGTCTTCAAGAGATATTTTTGCTCAGGGAAGGAATGTTTCAACGAATTCCTGATATAGTTTTATGGCCAAGTAAGTTTTTTTCCCCTCTATATACCATTAATTTAGTATTGTTAAATCTTAAGTAAATTTAGAATTGGAAATATATATTTCTTTTTAACATATGAGTTGTAAAAAGTAAAGATAGCTGTGGTTTTAGAGAGTTCACTAAAGGCCATGAAGTCTCATCCTGAAATATTGGTGTTAATGATTGGTTTTATTGTTGTTGATTAAGTCTTCATTTTAAATATAAGTAATCATATTGGGAGGTCAGTAGAAAAATGTATTTTTTGTTAATTTGAAAGCTCAGTGAAATCAGTATCATTTAGCGATTCATTTGGATGTATAGAAACTTTTAATGTAATTGTTTACCTCAGACTGATAGTATTAATTTGTTGACTCAGCTTGTGGGCTAAATTTCATGGTGTTTAAATGGCTAATAAGTTTTTAACAATTATGTAAATATGTATATACATGCTGTCTTTGAAATGAATAAGTTTTGAGAAATTAATTTCATGCAGGGTTTTTTCTTGGCATAGAGGATGGGTGTACTTTCTGTTATTATTTTGCTCTTGGTGATGATTACACACTGTATAACTATATATATGGTTTTATACCCATCTTTTTTAGCATATATTTTAAAGCAGAGCAGGTCTGTTGTTCATGGCTATCCACAGTTGCCTTTGTAAAAAGTTTCATCGATCTTCTTCAGATCCTCTTTCCTCTTCAGACTCTGTAAGAAGAATATATACAGTATTTTATTTTTCAGTAAATTATCTCATTCATGGACTTAGTTCCTAGGTGTAATCCTTCCACTCTTCAGGAGTATCTGGAGGGAAAAAAATCGTACTTTAATATGGGAGTAGGAAAGAGGTGAGATAAGCAGAAGGAAACCCCAGGAGCATATGGAGCAGAGATGAAATCACTTTCTTGATACTTGTGTTGTATATTTGTCTATGTATTTGTAATAGTTATGAAATAATTCTTTTGTCTGTGTTAGTTTAGTATAGAAATTTAACTGCTCCTGAAAAAAATATAGGTATCCTCAAATAGAGGAATTATTATTGTTTTGCCTTTCTTTGCTTTAGTGGCTTGAGGCTACTTCTCTACCTAGATTTAGGACAAGTTGATTCCAATTTTCACTCGAAAAAATGAAAGCAAAATTTATCAATTTTCATTCCCCACAGAAAACTTAATAGAATCATCCTTTGCTATATATGAAAGTAGAACTTTCAAGTGTGCCTTCTATGTATTTTCTTTGTGAGTTTGAATATTAAAATACTGAGGGAATACCATAGGGGGAATATTGTCTTATTTTAAGAAATACCAATAGCTTTTAAAATCTGGATTAAGAAAATACATGGAGTTAGTCTTATATTTCCTTAATCCATGCACAAAAGATTCTTTGCTTTGTAAAATCCTTCCCATTTGGTTGGTACTCATAATTTTGCCTTTCTTTTTTTTTTTTTTAATTCCCAAGTCCCAGTTTCCAATTCAGGCTCTTATCAATGCCTACCTGGATTTTTGCAATTGCCTTAAAGGTGTCTATGCTTGAAGTTTCTTAACCTACCAAATCACCCATACACTATTAAAAGTTTAAGTTTTCTAAAATATTCCCTTTGCCATCTTGTTTCACATCTTAAGAATGTACAAAAATAGTGTATTGCTGGCTGGATCAAGTTTTTTACTTATTCTATTGAATCTTCCAGGATAAGGAAGTTTGTTTCCCATTAGGTTATTAATTCACTGAGGCCTTTATTTAACCTTAAAGTAAATTTCATATTGGTGATAATGTCCAAATTTTTCTTTGCACAAGGGCAGGTTTTGAAACAGTGTGGTTAAGTATAGGGTATTCCATAAAGTGGAATTAGCTGTCTCATCTTGCTATTTGTGTGTATGTGTGTATGTATGACATACACAATAGAACATGTTAGAACATGGGATATCTATTATGGTTGTCCATAAAATATACTATAATCTGAATTCTCCATGTTGCTTTAATAGGATGATTAGGGCTTGGCTTAGGGTCAGGACTTGTAAATATGTAACTTCCGTAATTTGGAGTCATCCTTTACACATTGTGGATATCTCCACCTTTACATTTAATTTGAATGGGTGATTAGTCACTACCACAGTGTGTGCTGTTTAGTAAATGCACTTGTAAAAATTAAAATCTCCTTTAGCAATAACATATTTTAAAAATGTACTTATTAAATTTAGTAATAATGTATTTATACATTATTTTTAGAGGCCTAAATATGAAAAATTTAGGCCTCTAAAAAATACATGCTAAGCACTGTTCTAGGTGCTGAGGATAAGCAATGAGCAAAACAAAAGTGACTGTCCTCGGGTGCCATACAGGTTAGTGGGAGGAGATAGATAATAAAGAAATTTATAGTATGTTGGGTGCTGAAGAAAAATAAGACACAGGCAGATGATAGAGACTAAAAAAGGGTGGGTATGGTAAAGGAAATCTTCTGATTAGGTGGCACTCCTAGAAAATAGTTTTGCCTTGTTAAAAGTTTTTAACAGACATCTTTGGGTATTTTATTAATTATTAGTTAACTGGTATTCCATTTGATAAACATTTTTACCACAAACAGTAAGCTTTATATACTTAATAAGAAAGCTTGAAAGTAGATTTTCAGTTAACAGTTGGAATGATACAAATGACACATATTCCTAGCTTTAAGCAAACCTGAAAATGATAATTACAACTTTTATAGAACAGTATTTTTACTTTCATGAACAGATACTCATTTATGCATCCCAGTTTTCTTTCAGGCCCTTATCAACTAATACTTGGATTTTTTAATGCTTTCCATGTTTCAAATCTCTTTTTCCTCCATTCCTTCCTATATCCAACAGGAGATTTATCTTTGTAAAATATTCTCTTTGCGTGTTCCTCCCTAAGAACCTCCATTAATGTCCCATTGCCAGTGGAATTGAATCTTAGCATCTCTTGCTTGGCATTTAAAATCTTTCCCAATTCCATTTTTGTTACTTATATAGCTTTTACACTGGTAAAAAGTATCCTTCAGTTATTTAGAATAGAAAAGAATTTATGTGTTGCATACTATGTATATTTTAACATATATTTACAAAAAACAGGTGAATCATCAATTGATGCTAAAATTAGTGGGTGAAAGTATGATGTAATACCTGATATTTAAGTAGTCTTTGTGTCACCCCACGAGATACTTATTAATTTCAACAGAAAATATAGCATCCTTGTAGTAGAGAAACCTAGCAGACACCACCTAACCAAATGATGAAAGCTAACATTAACAGAAATGAGACATCTTCCTCTTTTGCCTCCAGATATTACGCACTGAGAATGGCACAAAATGACTGCTGTGGAATTCTTGCCAAAAGTATATAACTTGAATTTCATGATAAAACATCATACTAACCAAAATTGAGGAACTGGCTAAAATGCTTCAAAAGTATCAAGGTCATGAAAGTCAAAGATAGACAGGAACTGTATCAGATTAAAGAAGATTTAGGAGGCGTAACAGCTAAATACAATGTGTGATCCCGGATTTTATCTTGGTCCAGATTAAGAGGACATTGGTGGGAGAATTGGCAACATTTGAATAAAGACTGTAGATTAGTTAAAAGTATTGTATGATTGTTAATTGCCTGGTTTTTATAATTGAACTGTAGTTAAGTACTATGTTAATATTTGGGGATGCTGGGTGAAGGAAATTCTTTGTACAAGTTTTACAACTTTCAAAAAGTCTGAATTATTTCAAAATAAAAACTTAACAACATAAATTAATAAACAATGTCCTTTAATGTAGCTATTTAATGTGTTAATGAGTGAATAAATGAGTTTCAATACTAACAAACTTCATAGTCTCTTATTTTGCAGATTTACCCAGGTTTTATTCATGGCTTTGTGATTAATTTATTTTCCCTTTTTTCAACAGCATGTCACGATGATGTAGTAAAACTTGTGAATCTAGCGTGCAAATATAACCTTTGTATCATACCAATTGGTGGTAGGTATTGTGCCTTTTGCATTTTAAGCTGATGTAAATTTTATCTTTCTATTAAAATATTTTTATTTTAAATATGTGTGTCATCCTGCTGAAAATTAGCATTTCTGTGATTATGACATGGTTATTCTAAAAAAATTGTTCCATGGTGCACCTTATTATTCTCCGTAGAGCCACCTAAACTAAAATCCAACTACACTGTACCATTAGTTCATGGCTTCCTTCCCAAATGTATCCTAGTTGAAGCTGTGATTTAATGACTAGACAAGAATGTTTCAACTTTAGTAATTACTTTCCAACTTGTATGTTTATGGAGAGAATTTATTTTTCAAACTAAATATGTCAAATATAAATTTTTGAAAAGGAATGCTATATAGAGTAAAAGATACAACCAATACAGTGATGACCAAATCAATATCTTTGAATACAGAAAATTAACATTGCTTTTGAATTCTAAGACGAATTTGATCTCTTTTGATCTTTTATCCACTTCATTGTTTTAATGACTTACATGAGCCAAAGGAAATTACCTCCACTGATGAATTGGCATTGATGAAATAGAAATCCAGGAGGGCCAGATTTTCCTCTTCAGCTGAGCTTTACCTGTTGAATTTATATAGAAATGGTACAATAATGTCACTTTTTATTAAGAAATGTTTTTCTGATTTAAAATGACTGTGACAAGCAAGTAGTGGTTACTGATCACAGGCATCATATTCTTAACTGACGGTTCATGGTCTTGCCTTGTAAAATTAAGCCAAGTCTCGGACATCAATACCTTCTAAAACCTCCTACCTTTTACTAAGGCGACTTTCACATGATTTCTGTGCCTATGCATGCTTGTACCAATTAAGAAATTATTCTGATATATGGTGATAGAGATCTGGTTAAGAACTAAGGACACCCTAATTTTCTTTATTGACATTGAAAAAGCATTTGTCCTTTCACAACAAATATTCAGCGAAGATAACAGTGCATTGCTTAAATTCTTGTATGTATCATTTATTTTGTCTTAAAATCCCTTTCACTAGAGAACATTTAAACTTTTAAAATCTGGACAATTCGAACAATTTATATTCTAATTTGTTAAAGTCTTTTTTTGTATGGGAATATAAAATTATTTTAAATGCTATATGAATCTCATGGTAGAAAGGAGGTAATGGTACCTCTAATTTTATAGGATGGATAATTTTTCTTTTAAGCTATCTCTCCACAGTTATCATTAGCTTAGAACTTTTCTAATTGTGTTTTTGGAGTTCCACAAATTGCTAGGGGCTTCACTTGAGTGTGCCATGCCCAGGGGATGAAGCCATATCCCATTGCTTTCAGCTCCATAATATTTCTTCATTTTGGCATGCCACATAAAATAGAGGTGAGTGTGCTTTTAGTTCATTAGCATTTGCAAATTATATTTTGCTAAGTAGAAATACTTTCCTGTATACTCTTTATTAGGGTTTGCCCTAGAAATGTAGCTAAAAATAAAATATTTAAATATAAAGTTGTTTCCTTTTTTGGCAGGAGGAACAAGTGTTTCATGTGGCTTGATGTGTCCTGCAGATGAGACAAGAACAATTATTTCTTTGGACACTTCACAAATGGTATATGATAATTTAAGAAGTTTTTGAAGACAGCTTTCTGTTTAAAACATTGACTTTTTGACTCAGTCTTAATTGTCATTAGAAAGGATATATTGTCCATTTTGTTTAAAATTTATTTCATCATATTTTGAATTTGTTGTTTCTTCTTGGTGTCATTTAACTGTTTCTCTAGTCCCTGTATTTCCTGTAAACTGCAAGTTAGATAAAAAGTCTTGATTAATTTCAGACTTAACTTTTTTTTAAATTAGCAAGAATGTTTCATAGGTGGTAACTTTTTTTTTTTATGTTACATCATGTCAGGAGGTGTGTGATAGTTGGTTGTTCCACTTTTAGGGACTATTCTACATTAAGTTCCCCATGAACCTTTTTCCTTATCCCAGAGTTTAAGAAAATGCAATTTCTTCAGAAGATAGCTTAAGACTAGTCAATTCTAGAATAGTCTTTGGGATGTGTTTGAATTTCTGACTCTTTGCCCTACTATGTACAAATTAATAACCTCTAAAGTTGTTACCGAATGTGTAAAATAGTAATAATATTACCTATTGCAGAAGGTTATTGTGGAGATTAAATGAGATAAGAAAGGCAAAAAAAGTCTTGACACAAGTGGATGCATAAAATTATGTAGTGGAATTTTAAATCCTGGTTTTCCAAGCATTTATTTTCCGAGAAACCTTGTGAATTAACTGCCTTAAACCTTTGACTGTTTCAAATATTATGTGGATGAGTGGTATTTATAACTGTGATTTGCACTGAAGTTAGTAAGCTATGTTTGTTGCTTTAGGTTTTTCTGTGAATGCTCATAAAGGTGGTTTCCTTTTCTGCCTCCTTCAATTTCTTTCTTTCTTTACCAAAAAGTATGTTTGGATCCCTCATAGTTACAAGGTATATAATTAACACAAGTGTGAGCCAGTCTTTTGGGGTAGAAGATATATATAAAATTATAATATGAGATGCTCTGAGATTCATCAATTCTTAGTCTTTTTACTCTACAGTTTAATACTTTTGTTTAGCTCCTGTTTAGATCAAAAGCCTGATTTTCCCATAGTTATTTAGAAATTGCTATTGTCTTATAGAGTATAATTATGGTAGTTTTATATACATAAAAATGCTTTCATATACACTATCTTATACAATTTTTATATTGTCTATTGTGTCCTTTTCTTATTATTAACTAAACTTATCTTTATTAGTTATTGCCATGAAATTGAGCATATCAAAGTACAAAGGAAACTTTCCTGAGATCCAGATGAAGATTCTATGTTACCTGATTTCTCAGCCAAATAGAAGGGGGAAAGAGTATGCTCTTAATTGTAGAAAGTAATTATGAAGATATTATATAATTTATATAAATAAAATTATGTCAAATAAGAATGTTAAAAACTTTTTTTTTTATTGGAAGTCTTACATTTGGTAAATTGATCTAGATTATATTCAGTTCCTTCTTTTAAGCATGAGGCATAGATGTGCTTTATTTTCTATCTGGGGTCTTTGGTCCTATTTTGGATTGAGATTAAAGTAGGGGTGCCATATACTATACTCAGATGTCTTTGCAGGTGTTTTTTTTTTCTAACCTTATGGCTATCTTAGATATGATTAGATATGATTCTTAACTCTGCTAAGAATAGTGCAGACGGTATTCGCAGAATATGAGATCCTGTGCATGCTAAGGGCAGTATCTCATTTAATCCTAACAGCAACCTTGTGAGTAGGTATTATTATTACTATACACATTTTACAAATGAGGAAACAGTTGGTATAGGCAGTTGAATATTGTGCCTAAAGTAAGACGTGGAGTTTAATTCAAATTATTATCTGACCAAAGACAGCCTATGTTTGTAAACCCTTATGTAATATACTGCCTCTTTTACTATATCTGTCATGTTGTATAGTCAGTGATAAGTAGAGCTTTCCCAAAGTGGGTGGGGGAAATCTACTTGCTTAATTTCTTTCTTGTCACTTGCAACTTTGAATTAGGAAGTTCTGTTTCCTGAGAAAAATGTCAATAATTTGTGGAAATCAGATTTCTTTCTTCCTGTGCAATAGAATCGAATCCTATGGATTGATGAAAACAATCTGACGGCTCATGTAGAGGCTGGCATAACTGGACAAGAGTTGGAAAGACAGGTATGTTATTTCTTTAGTTAAGAATATCAGAACTGCTGTGTGTCCCCTCTAGAAGTACCTTGCATAGCATATTCATTCACTCACTGAATTTTTCCTGTTTCTATTATGAGCCAGGCATTGAGCAAGATGCTTAGGACATGATGGTGAATAAGACACTGTCCTCTACCCTCAGATAGCTTATATTATATTAGAAAAAAAAGTTAGGTAAATAGACAATTATGATTCAGAATGAGAATTCCTGTATGAGGGCTAAATGCAAGGTGTTATGGCACATTGAATGGGGCACAGAGGGAAACAGTAGATAAAGAAGGCACCACAGAGGTTGCGGCATTTAAAATGAGACTTCAGGATGTGTGGGATTTAGCAAGCAAGGAGATGGGCATGGAGAGAACGAACCAGGAAGAAGAGAGCTGTTGTTTTGGGGGTACTGCAAGTAGCTGAATATGGCTAAAGCCTAGTGTTTGTATATGGTAGAACACACATTCTGGGTATTTGTATATTGGGTGGGAGGGTATAACAGCATTAAAGGATGAAGCCAGTTAAACATGAAGAGGTCAGATTCATAAAAGGCCTTGTCAAGCCAATTTTAGAAATTTAACTTTACCTTTTATAAGGATTGCAGAAATTTCTACCAGCATCTCACACTAACTGCAAAAACTACGGGCACTCACTTCAGTTTACCACTGACTCTTAATTACCTGGAGTTAGGCCAGAGTCCTAACAAGATTCCTTTTTGGCACCAGTCACATATTAGGGGACCCAGGCTGCCACACTTCTGACCAACTGGCTACAAATTCAGGGTTCCCACCACTACTTTTGTTTCAGTAATTCACTTGAACATCTCACAGAGCTCACGAAAGCATTATACTTGCAGTTATAGTTTTATTATAGTAGAGTACAAATAAGAAGCTAAAAGAAGAGTCACATAGGACAAAGTCTGGGAGGGTCTTAAACCCAAGCTTCCATGTCTTTTCCATGTGGAGTCAGAATGTGTCACCCTCCCGGCACAAAGATGTGTCTTCTCAATCATGGAAGCTCCTGGTGGCTTCAAGTGTCCTAAGTCTATATGGGATCTCATTGAAGTAGGTATGACTGATAGTATTAATGTCCAGCGGTCAGGGAGGTGGGCTGCTAAGACCTGGCTCAAAGCCCTGCTTCTCTAATCATCTGGCTCGTCTTTGTAGTGTGGCCACAGCCCTCCCACCCTAAGACTGCCATTGTGGCCTGCCCCACCCTGTCATCTCCTTAGCACATGCACTGTCAGGTTTAGTTCTGGGCCCACCATGTGTAAGAAAAGACACTCCTATCACCAGAAATTCCAAAGAGTAAGAGGTCCAAAACAAGCCAAGTTTTTCATTATAGTACACCTTTGTACATAGTTCTGGCTTCTGTGTGGAGGATGGACTGGGGGGGTGGGGACAGGTGTAAGGGTGGGTTTAAGAGGCTGCTGTAATAATTCAGGCAAGAGTTGATAGTAATCTGAAATAAAGTAGTAGAAATGGAGCAAAATGGAATACATTGGGCATTAGAATTCTCAGAACTTGATGATAAATTTGATCAACTTGGTAGATGGTGGTATTTCCTATTCATTGAATTTTTAAATGCATGATTTTATTGAAAAATGCTCTTCTCTGTTAGGAAAATTCTTGGAGACCATATGCCCCTTTTTTTGGATTCTAATGAGAGTTTAGAAAACTCTAGGTTCCTTTCATGAATTCTACACAGGTACTTGTTAAAATGTGTTTATTCCTTCAACCTCAAACATGGTCAATATGATTGGAACTAGGTTTTTATTAAAAAATTAGAAAGTCCAATTTGTTGGTTATGTACTGACTACTTTGTTCAATGAGGTTACAGAACTCTCCCCTCCTGCCAATCCTTTAAAAGGATATAGATAAGTGATATGATTGTGATCTTATTTTGTTGTCCTTTTCCTGCCTTTTTGGTGATTGGAATAACACTACAGTGAATCAACATTTTACTTTTATGAAATAAAAATGACTCCTTATACTTAAGCTCTTGAGTCTAAAAATTACCATAATTCTAAGACCACTTAAATTTAAGAAGCCTCCTAAATTCTGTTCTTTTAATCACTTTTATGTTGTATCCATAAAGGTGAATTTAGTTTCTATAAACAATGCATAGTTGCAAGAAGTTTAAAATTTTTCTATGCTTTCTCTAAGTAGCCACAACATATTCTTTTCTAATTCTCTCCGTGTTATTATCTGGTTATTCTTAAAAAATAGATGGAGCTTTTTGTTGGTGGTATTCTTTTCTGTTCAGGAATCGTCAATTGCAATAAATGTATAGTAATAGTTGTGAAGTTACAAAAAAAACATACATATCATCATACAGAGCTCTCATATCTCACCCAACCAACAATACCTTGCATTGTTGTGAAACATTTTTAACTAATGATTAAAGAGCATCCTCAAAATATTACCACTAACCAAAGTATTTTTTCCCAATCCACCCTATTATTATTATTTTTTAATATCATTTATATATGAACCTACATAAACAATAAGTGTAGAGTAAAAATTGTGAACTTACAAAGCAAACATTCATAACATCATACAGGGGTCCTATACATCAACCCTCCACCAACACCTTGCATTGTCGTGAGACATTTGTTACAAATTATGAAAGAAGATTGTCAAAATCTTACTACTAATTATAGTCTTACATTTGTTGTATTTTTTCCCCCAACCCACCCTATTATTATTTGTTTAAATATATTTTTATGATAGAAGTTGTAAACTTACAAAACAATCATGCACATGTGCAGAATTCCCAAACAACACCCCTCTATCAACACACCACATCTTGGTGGAATATTTGTTACAGATTATGAGATAATATCATCTGATTATTACCAGGTCAACAGCGTATATTTGGCACACATTTTCTGTACTCCCTCATTATCAACACAGTATATCTTTGGCATAGATGCAAGAATATTACGTTATTACTGTTAACCACACTCCATAGATCACTGCAGTTGTATTTTTTCCCATGCTTCTCCACTTTCCCAACACCCTGGAATACTTAGGTACATCTGTTCTAGCTCACAAAGGACGCTCATGCATCTGTATCATCAACCACTGTTCTCATCCACCTCTGGGTTTACTGTGCTATTCAGTCTCTAGATTATTATCTAGCTTTCTGTCAATTGGCATTTACATCCCTAGACTACCATTTTCAGCCACATCCCCACTTATAAGCAGCTGTTACTCACTATAATGTGTCACCATCAACTCTGTACATTTCCACATTTTTATAGTAAAGCTAATTTTTTTTTTTTTAAGATTTATTTTATTTATTTATTTATTTATCTCCTCCTTGCTGCTTGTGCTCATTGTGTCCACTTACTGTGCATTTTTCTGTGTCTGCTTGTCTCCTTTTGTTGCATCATCTTGCTCACCGCGTCATGCGGGCCGGCTTGCCTTCAACAGGAGGCCCTGGGAGTTGAGCCTGGGGCCTCCCATATGGTAAACGGGAGCCCAACCAATTGAGCCACAGCCACTTCCCCAGTAAAGCTAATTAAAACTTCTACATACATTAAATATCAATAGTCCATCTCAGTCCTCCTCTTATCTCCTTTAAGAATCCACCACCTACCACCAGATCTTGAAGATATTTTCTTCTAGAAGCTTTATGGTTCTTGCTTTTATATTTAGTTTTTTTAATTCATTTTGAGTTAATTTTTATATCGGGTGTGAGATAGGGGTCCTCTTTTCTTCTTTTCCTATGGATATCCAATTTTCTCATCACCATTTGTTGAATGGACTGTTCTGCCCTAGCTGGGTGGGTTTGACAGGCTAGTCAAAAATGACTTGGCCGTAGGTGTGAGGGTCTGTTTTTCAACCATCAGTTCAGTTCCATTGGTCTATGTTTCTGTCTTTATGCCAGTAGCATGCTGTTTTTACCACGGTAGCTAGGTAATACAACTTAAAGTCCGGAAATGAGAGTCTCCCAACTTTGCTTTTCCTTTTTAAGATGTTTCTGGCTATTCAGGACCCCTTACCCTTCCAAATAAATTTGATAATCATGTTTTCCATTTATTTAAAAAAATGCTGGTGGAATTTTTATCGGGATTGCATTGAATCTGTATATCAATTTGAGTAGAATTGACATCTTAATGATATTTAGTCTTTCAATCCATGAGCATGGAATGTTCTTCCAATTACTTATGGTCTTTTTTAAAAATTTCTTTTAACAATGAGTTATAGTTTTCTGAATGCTTTTCATTGTTGGTTAAGTTTATTCCTGAATATTTCGGTTTTATCTGTCATATTTTATTTTCACCACGCTTTTGATACTTTTAGTTACTTTTATTGATATAATCTTCATTTCTAGACTCTCTTCTAGGCCTCTGTCTCCTGTCTTTTCTTTTCAGGCTGTAGCATTTCCTGCAATGCAGGTCTCTTGGTTACAAACTCTCTCAGTTTCTGTTTATCTGTGAATATTCTAAACTCGCCTTCATTTTTGAAAGACAGTCTTGCTGGATATAAGATTCTTGGCTGGAAGTTTTTCTTTTGCAGTATCTTAAATATATCCTCCCACTGTCTTCTTGCCTCCATGGTTTCTGGTGAGAAATCAGCACTTAATCTTATTGGGTATCTCGTATATGTTATGCATTGCTTTTCTTTTGCTGCTCTCAGAATTCTCTCTTTGTCTTTGGCATTTGACATTCTGATTAGTATGTGTCTCAGAGTTGGTCTCTTTGGATTTTTTCAGATGGGAATATGTCATGCTTCTTGGACGTGGATATCTATATCTTTCAATAGGGTTGGGAAATTTTCTACCATTATTTCTTCAAATATTCTTTCTGCCCCTTTTCCCTTTTCTTCTCCTTCTGGGACACCCATGACACATATGTTTGCACACCTATTGCTGTCTCTTAGTTCCCTGAGACCTTGTTCAAGTGTTTCCAATCTTTTCTTCATCTGTTCTTTTGTATGTTCACTTTCAGAGGCCATTTCTTCAAGCTCACCAATCCTTTCTTCTTCTTCCTCAAATCTGCTATTATATGATTCTAGTGTATTTGTTAATTTCATTCATTGCACCTTTCATTCCTATAAGATCTGCTATTTTTCTATGTATGCTTTCAAATTCTTCTTTGTGCTCATCCAGTGTCGTCTTAATATCCTTAATTTCTTTAGTCATCTCATTGAATTTATTAAGGAAATTTGTTTGAACATCTTTGATTAGTTGTCTCAACTCCTTTATGTCATCTGGAGACTTATCTTGTTCCTTTAACTGGGCCATATCTTCCTTTTTCTTGGTGTGGATTGTAATTTTTTGTTGGTGTCTTGGCATCTGGCTTACTAGAGTATTTATTCTGGGTGCAGTTTTTCTCTTTAGTTTAGGACTTCCTGCCCTTTCTCCCTTGCTGGTTGTATAGTAGGAGCCAAGAATGTAATTGGTGCTATAAGCTGTGGAGGCTCAAGCTACCCTCATTGCCCCAAGGACCAATGAAGCTTCTCCCAACTTTCTCCTTTGCCAGGGGTAGGGACAGAGCCACAGCTGTGTGGAATAATCCAACTCATGCAGGCCTAGACTGTAGTTGCCCAGAAAGACTGATTAAGCTTCACACCCCTTTCTTCCTTGCCTGGGGCGGGGATGGAGCTGCAGGTGTAGGTAGCAATCTGTGCAGTGCAGGTCCAAGATGCCCATAGTTGCCCCAGTAGACTTCCGGTTATTCAGTCTGTGCCAGCTAAATGTACCTGCAGTTACCTGGATAGGCTGGTGCAGGGCCCGTCAGCTCCCTCCCTGCTAGAGGTGGGGCTGAAGCCTAGGCTAGAGCTGCAGGCCAATCTGGGTAAGAAACCGGTCTCTACCGTCACTGTGATTTTTAGTCAGCCCAGCTTCCCCTCATGCTGGGGGTGGAGTCAAAATGGCGCTTGGACTTTAGCTCAAACTTAGCTGTTCTTAGGGTTATACTTTAGCCAGCCTAATTTACTAATCAGTAGCTGAAATCGGTGGCCAACAGTCTCTTCCTCCCCTGTTTTTGGGAAACAGAGCTTCCAGTTCCTGCCACAGAATAGCTCTGGGATGGCTTGCACTGCCAAAGTAGGATGATCACCGGCCTCCGTGACATGGCCTATAATTTCCCGAAGAGGCTGGCGCAGCTCTCCCCAGCTTCCTCCCTGCCTGAGATGGGCCTGGGGTTTAGGCTAGAGCAGCAATCTGATCTAGATGGAGAAAAAGCCAGTCCCTACCAGCACTTTGATTTTCAGTCAGCCCTGCTTCCCCTCATGTCAGGTATGGAGTTAAGATGGCGGCCACCAGCCTCTTTCTGACTTGGACAGTTTCAAATTTTAGCTGTTCTTAGGATTACACTTTAGCCCACCGAATTTACTAATCAGTAGCTGAAGTTGGTGCCTAACTGCTTCTTCCTCCCCCATTTTGGGAAGTGGAGCTTTCAATTCCAGCTGCAGAACGGCTTCTGAGGTGGCTTGTACCTCCAGTGGAGGATGGGCACCCGCCTCCGTGGTGTGGAGTGCTCTACTTACAAATCTTCTCTGCAGATGGGTAGTCTCCTCCTTCCATTCTTTCAAGGATGTTGAAGGATGCACTTCTGGTCTCCTGGAGCCCCCAAACAAGTGCTGTAGATAGCTCTGGGTGATTACTAACTGCCCTGTACCAGGAGCTGATTCTAGGCGCTCCTTACTCTGCCGCCATCTTGCTCGTTGTCCCAAGACCAACTTTTTTTTAGTCTAGCATTGAGCCCTGTTATAGTATTACTTGGATCTACCATTTTAATTTTTTATAATATGTATTTCTTCACCTAAATTCCTTAGAAATCTATGTCTCATTCACCTTTGTTGTTTCCATAATGTTTTTATAGGAAATAAGTTGTGGGCTGAATGAAGATAGTTTCTGCTAACAGCTTTAAATATATCTCTAGACTTTCATTTTTACTATATTTTATTCTGGAGGAAGGCCTTCAGAGAGTCATTGAGAGAGGTCAGTGATTTTTTCTTTGCAAAAAAACATATATAAAACTAGAAAAAAATGTCAAAATGTACTGGAAATCACCAAAGGCAGATAACAACTTGGGAACTATTTGTTTTTGAAAAGCTGCTAGAGCTATGGGTCAGAATCACAAGAGTCTGTGATATTCTTCCTTGAGACTCCTCTATTCCCATTGTTCCACAACAGTTGCCACCCCCACCTATCCACATTTGTTAGAAAACAACTGTGGTTTTTACCAGTTTGGAACAGGCCATGAAAACCAGCAGTTTTGCTGCAAGGGGAGATGGGCCAAATTTGGGGTAGGGGGTGAAAATCCACAGCTTTGTTGGCTAAAGTGGCGTATTTTTCTGGGAATAGATATGGAGAACCCAGGATTGAAGTCCTGGTTGGGCAGAAGATCAGTAAGAAATTTATTGGAAAGACGCTGGAAATAAGAGTCATTGAAGGGCTGAGATATAAGCTCTACACACATCCTTGGTTGACTTGAAAATTATGCATACACAAGAGAGATCAGAAGATCCTGGTGAAAAGCGAAAACCAAGGGAAATTTAAGAATTGACTGCCACTTTGAATGCTTTCCCCAGCCTTTATGCAAATCAGTTAGCAGAGAGTGGAAGCCCTGTCTGCATTGAGATGTTATAGGACAGTATCTGCCAAAACCATTAGCAGAATACTAAACTTCTCAGTGACAGGGGTGAACCTTAGAAGCCAGACTAAAAAGTAACAACAAGAATAAAAACTGAGGGAAACAGATGTGGCTCAAGTGATTGGGCTCCCATCTACCATATAGGAGGTCCAAGGTTCAATTCCCGGGACCTCTGGTGAAAGGCAAGCTGACTCATGCGGCAAGCTGACCCGCGTGGAGTGCTAGCCTGCGCAGGAGTGCTGGCCCGCACATGAATGCTGGCCCGCATGGAGAGCTGACACAGCAATGATGCAACAAAAAGAGACGCAGAGGAGAGACAATAAG
>JAQZBX010033029.1:0-25581 GCA_029593785.1 Cabassous unicinctus | reverse complement strand
ATTTCTGGTACTTTGCATCAGCACCCCTTTTGGCTGACTAATATATAGCCCCCTTGGGAATAACTCACCCCAAACACCTGGCTGGAAGCCAGGGCAGGTAACCTGGTTCTGGGGATGGGAGAGTCATGAAACTCCTCTTTTATGAGTTGGCTCTTTACCATGAGGCACTTATTTCTCATTTTCTGGCTATTTTCAATTATTTATATTCCTCAGAAGAGTGCAAGTGGGCAGGGGCAGGATTCATGTCTGAGTCAGGTTTTCCTCTTTGCAGTGCTGGACATAGCACAGGATGGTGACAGATATTTGCTAAAAGGAGGAAGGAAGGTGAGGGAGTCGTCCTCCTGATTACCGCCCCAGCTATGGGGAAGATGCTGGTGCTCTGCAGTCTTTGTAGAGCTCATGGTGGAAGGTTGGGGAGAGAGCAGGTGTACTCTAGGAATTTGTTGGTATGTGGTTGAAACTAAAACATTGGAAATGTTCGTTTGGCAAATATGGCAGGGGAGGGTTACTGGTTAAAGTTGTTGGATGTGAGGGTCACGCGGAACAGAATGTACCTGGGCAGGTTTATAGGGAATGTGTAGCATTTGTCTTGTCATAGTATGCTGTATCAGGGGATGGAGACTCACATAATGAGTGAGAAGGTGTTGGGCTCCCACCCTGGGGAGTCCTGCTATGATCTCAAATAGAGGGGCGGAGTCTCTTGAGAGCACAGGCATTGCCTAATAGGGGAAGACAGGCCAGTACGTCATGCCTTCAATGTTGTTGCAAGTAACAATGAATCTGGCCCTTCAATGAGTTAATCTTGGTGGTTACCATGGGGCCCGAGGGGAGAGGGAAGGAGCAATAGAATAGATGGAACACAGGAAATTTTGGGGGTGATGGAATTGTTCTACATGATCTTGATGTGCAAGAAAGCACATCAAACTTCATCAAAATCTATAAAAGTGTATGGTCCAAAATGTAAACTACAATGTAAATCATTGACCATGGTTAGTAGCAATGTTTCAATATTTGTACATCAATGTAACAAATGTGCCATTCACATGTAAAATGTTATTAATAGGGGAAAGGGGGAAAGGAAGACGATGTTGAGTATATGGGAATCACCTATTGTATTAGTCAACCAAAGGGGTGTCGATGCAAACTACCAAAAAATCGGTTGGTCTTTATAAAGTGTATTTATTTGGGGTAGAAGTCCACAGTTACCAGGCCATAAAGTATAAGTTTCTTCCCTCATCAAAGTCCATTGCCACGTGTTGGAGCAAGACAGCTGCCGAAGTTTGCCAGGGTTCAGGCTTCTTGGGTTCCTCTCTTCCCGGGGCTGCGTTTCTCTCCATGCTTTGCTCCTCTGTTTCCTCCACAAGGTCAACTATATACTATGAGCATCTCTAGGCTTTGCTTCTCTCCACAAGGCCAGCTGTAGATTATCAGGCATATGGCTTGTCTCTATTCTGGGGCCTTCTCTCCTTCCTCACGACCAAGCTTTCTTATTTCCTGGGGCTCGAGCACAAGACTCCAACATCAAAACCTTCAACTCAAAACTGCTTCAACACTGTCTTTGCCCTGTCTTTTATCTTCAATTCCCCACCCACCAAGGGGTGAGACTCAATGCCCTAATGACGTGGCCCAGTTAATGCCCTAATCATAACTTAGATTATGCAAATCATGCCCAGATTAGCAGACCAGTTCACAAGCACAATCCAATATATATATTTGGAATTCATAATTGCATCAAATTGCCCAGTGGCTACACCTATATTCTGTACATGACTTTTCTGTAACCTAAGTCTTCTTTGAAGGCAAAGTGAAAACAATAGGGCTCTAGATGAATAAATGGAAGCAAATATCACTGTACATACAAGACAACAGATCTTACAGTGATGAAAGACATAATGTCAATTTTTTTAACTTCCTATTTTTTATCTTTTTTATTATTTCAATCTTTCAAAAAAAATTATTTTCCTTGTTATTTTTTAAACTATCATTGCTATATCATTTTCCTATTAATTGTATTTGATTGTTTTGTTGACTTCAATCTTGAAGAATATTTGGATCATAGAAGGGTTACAACTGTGGCAGGGGAGATCATTGGTGTGGGGTGTCAGAGAAGGGGGATGCATGGGAGGAGGTTTACATGGGAAATACCTATAAGGCATATGTATGTGTTCAAGTGTTCATGGGGCATTGTCACAGTGGGTGGAGAATCACACAATAACCAAAGAATATCGAATTACCCTCTTGGAGAGCTCTGCTACATTCTCTAATGGGAGAAAAGAATCCCCTGGGTCCCTAGTCACAGGGGCAGTGACTAGTGGAGGAGGATGCACCATTGATGGGCCCTTGATTGTGATGACTATATGTATGAATCTTTACTTTTGAAATTGAAATTTAACATGGTATTAAAGGATGTCTAAGTGTTAACTCCTGAAAGCCTCCTTGTTTCTCATATGTGGCCTCTCTCTAAGCCAAAATCTACATATAAAGGCATTGCCTTCCCTCCCCCTGGCGTGGAACATGACTCCCAGGGATGAACTGCCCTGGCACTGAAGGATTACTACCAAGCACAAACTAGCAATGCAACTGGAGAGAGACCTTGACCAAAAGGAGGAAAGGGTAAAGACAAATGAGTTTATATGGCTAAGAGACTTCAAAGTGAGTCAGGAAGTCACTCCAGAGGTTAGGCTTACACATATCTCAGCAGAAACTCATTGAGTGCCAAAGTAAATATAACCTCCAATAGTGGGGCTCCAGAGGCCTCTGGAGTCATCCAGACACTATAGGCAGGACAAAAAGCTCAAGAGTTTGGTGCCTGCCAGTGGGCTCTACTTTGTAATATATGCTCCCCAATGTGATAGAGTTCAACTCAGGTGCCTTTTTCCTACATATGGCCCTTCTGCCCCTATATTTGAACCCATAGTTAGTACTAGAGTTGATAGACTCTTTGTGCTCTCCATGGGCCACTTGGGCCCTGAATCTCATTGGGCTTGCAATACCTACTCTCCAGTTCATTGTACTCACCCAGGACAACTAACAAGGAAATGATGACTGACAACGATCATCACTAGGAACAGAGAGAGTCTGCAACTGCAAGCAAGAAAGTCCCATCCATCTGTCCCATGGGAGTGGGCATCACCATCTCAGAATCCTCAAGATTGGGGAATGGATAACGGACTAAAGTAGACTTAGAGTTGTTCAACTGTAGAATTGTTGAGATCCCAGCAAAGGAAGAATTTTTATCATGCATATGGAGGCAGTGGCCACTGGACGTCCTGAGAGAAGGAAAAGGGAATAATAGGTGTAATTTGGAGGCATTTTTGGGACTTGAGTATAGTCCTGAATGACATTGCAATGACAGATATAAGACATTGTGTATCTTGTAAAAACTTGCAGTAATGTAAGGGAGAGAGTGTAAACTACAATGCAAAGTGTAATCCATGATTAGTGGCAATGCTCCAAGATATCCTCACCAATTGTGGCAAATATACTACACTAATGAAGGATGTTGTTGAAGTGGGAAAATGTGGGAGGGCTAGGGAGCAGGGAATATGAGAATCCCCTATATTTTCTGTGCAACATTTTTGTAATCTAAGTTTCTTTTAAAAATAAAAATAAAAATCTATATTTAAAATATTGCTTCTGTGGTATATTTAAGCATTTTCAATGTCAGGGTGTTTGTTTCACCTTGGCCTGGCCTCCCTGGAAGATCCTGCTCCCTTCCTGTGGGGGAGTAGACCCACCAGGCCAGACAAAGTCACTCCTCAAGTCCTGCAGTGTTAGAGTGACTGAACATGACCCTCACATTCTCTGGTTAAATGGAGACTCCCAAATCTCTGGGAAGGGAAAGAAGGGATCCACCACTTTGGGAGAAGGGGAAAGTTTTGTAGTCCCTGACCCAATACAGGCCTGATGCATCACCCCTCCCCTCTTTGTGCCAGGGCTTCTCTTGCCTATATATTTCCTGGGGTGACCTGGGTGTGTGTTCTGAATGGACACCAGCCTCTCTCCCCTTCCACCTATCAGGTGGCCTGGGGTCAACATGAGTCATAGAATGGGAACCTTGTTTTCCAGGCTAGGAGACAGCCTGGGGTGCTTGAGCTCTGTCAGACAATGTTACTTCTTCAGCCGTTTCCACCACAATGTTGGAATTGGAAACATTCATCAAATAAAGTCGAAATTTTAGAAAAAGAAAAGGTAAAACTGCACCAAGTAATGTGTGGAACGAGTCTCACATCCAAACTACAGACTTCTAATCTGAAGGAGGTAGTGTCTAAAGGCACCCCATGTGTTAACTACAGCCTTGTTCCCTGGTGCTGATATGTGGGTGAAAATGTCAGCAGATACTGGAGATGGGTGTACAGGCCATGCCTTGCTGGGCTCTTATTATTCTTCCTGACAAATTGCTCATCCCATGCTTTCCATCTCTCTTCTTGCTACCATGAGCTGAGCTCATCAACAGTCAGCTCCTTGGAAAGTTTAGTTAATATTCCAATGTAAAGTTGGCCACTTCCCACTGGAGAGCACAATGTTTAGAAATCTATCACATGAATTACTTTCTTCTCCTTGCTACATATACCCAAGACATTTTTTGAAATTAACTCCTGGATATCTAGAAAAATACACCTTAGTCATTTCCTTTCATTTCGTGAATGTAGGAAAAACCTTCCTGAGCATAGTGTAGATGAGTGGGTTGAGGTTTGGGCTGACAGTCATGTACATGATGGTGAACCCTACCATTTTACATGGAGGAGTCAGACCAAGGGAGGAAATAGGTGTAGATGACTGTAGAATAGTGCAATGTGATCACTAGGAACTGGGAGAAGCAGCTGGAGAAGTCCCACTGCTTGCTTTCTGCAGAAAACATGAGAAAGAAGCTGGTGATGATGAAGGCATAGGATGCTTTGGTGAGCAAGAAGTTGCCCACCCCAAAGAAAACCTCCTGTGGTGAAAACGATGGTGTTGTTCAGGTATGTTGGGCCACAGGCAAAAAGCAGCAGTGTGAGGATTTCACACAGGAATTAATGGATCTGGTTGGGGCTGCAAAAGGTTAGCCATGACATCAGGCCAATATCCACAGATCTGTTGGCCCTGCTGACCACCCACATGCTGCATGCCAGCAGAGCACAGAGAAGCCTGCTCATCAGTGTGTGGTAGTACAGCAGCTGGCAGAGGGCCACATGCTATTCTAGGTCATGACTATGAGCAGCAGCAGATCAGCACCCAGGATCTACATCAGTAAGAAAAGAGCTGGGTCAAGTACCCTCCCTAGGAGATAATACTGCCCTTGTCCACCAGGTTCTCAGGCAACTTGGAGAGAACCACAGATGTGAAGGCAAGGTCTAAGACAGGCAAGTTGGGGAGAAAGAAGTATATCAGGATTCAGGCAGATAGCCATGACAATGAGGCTGTTCCCTGCAAGAGCCATCTGGTAATGGAAAACAAGGGAGCAGAGGAGGCATGCTGGAGCTGAGGGTTTTCTGGGAAAGCCTGCAGGACAAAGTGCACTACAGCCTTGAGGTTGGTAGCTGCCAGTGGGTGGGAGAGAGTCCAGGGTGTCCTGCAATGCACCTGACACCTGGAAGAGGAAGACACAAGCACCAGGTGTGTGATGTGTCCTCTCCGCACACTTAGCCGGACAAGCTGGTGGGGTCCAGGACTCTATTCCCAAAGAAGAAAAGGCATTTCAGCTGAAGATTGGGCAGTACTTCAGGGAGAAGATTACCTCAAAGCCACGAATGAATTGTCAACTTCATAGTGGACAAAGGGAAGAGGACATACAGATTGTGATATTAGGAGCCCTGTGATGACCAGAAGATATGGACACAGGCTGGGAAGTGGTCTAGGACACCAGAGCAGTCCAAATATTATGGAATAGCCACGACCCTCAGAGCAAGCTGGGATCACTCTCAGAGCTCAGCTGTGCATTAACGTGGAGTCAGACTCCTCAGCCAAAAATATGTCTTTCCTACCTGGCCTTACCCAGTCCAGGTGGCTCCATGGGGGGGGGGGTTGCGGGGGGCTGGATCAAGGGCAGCCAGGGCTGCTACTGCAGAGCTTGATCCGGCTGCCAGAAGGAGCCCAACTACAGGCTCCAACTCCATCCTCATTGTCCTGGGTGAAGTAGGGATCTTGTCCATTCAGTGAGGATTGGGCAGTGCCAGAGGCTGTGGATGCAGTGAAGAAAGGGGCAGACCCAGATTCAGAGATACCTGAGACCTCTTGGCAATGCACCCACCCATCCCAGAAGAGTTTGTTGCCAGGTCTCTTTGGGCTTCTCTTGGTGTTGAAAGTTGCTCAGTCTATCCCAGTTTGATGACCTTTCCATTTGGTGAGGACTGGTCAGGAAGTTCATAGGAGGTCCATTTATGGAATTTGTCTTATGTTCTCCTTGTGATTAGGTTAGGTTATGGGTTTGGGAGGAAGACCTCATAGGTAAATTGCCCTTCTCATCACATCCTATCAAAGATCCATGCTCTGAACATGCCTTACCACTAAGATGTCAACTTGAAAAGTCGGCATTTTTTCATCACTTGGGAATGGACCAAGCATCAAACTGACCTGCCCTTGAGGGCAGAGACAGATGCAGTGTCAGGAGTCCAAGGAATGGTGAGGGGCAGTACACACAGGCTCAGTCTCAGCCCGCAGCACTTCAGGATGTTCAGACCCAGGTCTAGGCCAGGCAGCCCTCAGCTCATCATGAACTTCAGAGGAGAAAGATGTGGAGCCAGACACAGTGCTGCCAGCCTGGTTGACAGTGCAGTGAGATCATTGCATCTGCTTGTTTCTTCTGGGTGACTACAAGGTTCAAAAATGATGAATGGTCTTCTTATAACACTGCCAGGATATGAACTAAGAACAAAATATTGACTGGGAAAACCTAGCAATTTTCTAAGAAATCATCTACAGAGATCATGATTTACAAACATTTGCCATAACAAAACAACCAAACAGAGGGCAATTAATAGTTTCATTAGTTTCTAAATTTGCAAAAGAAATAACCACTGGTTCCCTATAAATTTCAGAATTCCTAGTGTCCTTCCACTCAATCATGATCACTGCATATTTTTAATCTATGTCAAATGATTAAATATTCCACATGATTGTTGATGCAATGAAATTTTAACAACTCCAGAATTCATTTATGATTTGCAATATATTTAGATGAATAATAATCTTCATTTCCATCTTTATTTCCTGATTGACTTCTTCAATTTTCTAGGGGATGATACTGATTTATGTAAATAATTTCTGGTGAGGAACCCTGCTCTATAATTTCAGGGTTGTTCTTGATTTATACCCTTTTAGTACACAATTAATACACTATAGCCTGATTATCCATAGCAACTTGTCAATTAAAATTTGATGAGCAGCTAAAACATGCATGGATACCTCCAGTGTCTGGAAGGATCCTCTGGACAGGGCAATGGCTTCTCTGCCCCAGATGATTGGGGTTGTCCAGGAGCAGGCTGTGCACAGAGAATCAGGGTCAGCTCAAGGCTGCCTTGCCCAAGCATGGCCAGCAGAAGACAAAGAATGTGGGGACCGTGTGCTCATCTTGCAGAGAGGAGACCAGTAACAGGGACCTTGTTCCAGGAGCGAGATGAGCTGCACAATGGTAGGAAGAGGGAGGAATGTTCCTTTGGGAAGGACCAAATAAAAGGGAGTGGAGGTTCAGAAGACCTAAGGATTCTGCCTGTGTCTCCCCTTCTCTCCCCTCAGACGGCCACCTATTTGTGCACTTAGTTGTTTTGAGTGTGGAAGAAGCTGAACCAAGTGGAAAGTACAGCCCTAGTTTGGGAAGGAGAGGTGGGGGCTCCCTGCAGAGTCAGGGCAGGAAATCAGGGACTGGGTTCTCAGGAAGGCTACACCCAAAGGGAATGCAATAGCAATGCAAATGCCAAAAAGACCATCTGAAAGGGTGATGAAGCAGGAGGCAGGAGATCTCTCATGACAGCCCAGCATCTGGCAGTCCCTTGCCTCCTTGCAGGAGGAGGGTGCCATGAGGGAGGGCCTGGAGGGGATGTGCACTTCCTGCCTGGGCTCTGGTCTCAGAAATTTGTCTCAACCTCAGATGTTTCTTCAGGGTCTTCCCACATGATCCCACCCCAGAAAGGTTGCATGGGCCTTGGAAAGAGGAGATGAGGAGCAGGGTTAGGAAGTAGGTATGCAGTGTGCTCTGCCTGTCCCACCCCACTGACAGGAGGATGCAGACAACTTGCTGGAGTGCTGAGGGCCAGCAGGCCACCACACATTGGCCACAGAACTCAGGTGGCACCCTCTGGGAGAAGAGAAGCCAGATTATGTTTCTGGCACCCAAGCACACCAGGGGCTAACTTGAGTTACAGAAAAATGAAGAAAGCCCTCTTTCTCACTCCCATCCCTAGGTCTCTTCCTCAGCTTTCTCAGGGTTAGCTACACAACCTGAACACACAGTGGTATTTCCCAAAGTGCCCAAACAGGTTCAGCGCCCTCAGGTCAAGCTACCTGGGAAGGCTCAGAGCTGTGCACCTGGGAGATCCCATCTCAAAAATCCTTGTTCAGAAGATGGAGGATGGGAGCTGAGGATGCTATGAAATCATACAATTAAATACCAGGATGCCACCTGATATCTCTTACCAGGATGAAGGTGTTCAGGATGGATTAATTCATGTTCATAATGCCCCAAATTAGAAACAATATAACAGTTTGCAAAGAAATGAATGGATAAATAAAATGTGTTATATTTATGAAATGGAAAAGTAAATAATAAAAACAATCAAGTTAATGATACATTCAACAAGGTGAATGAAACTCAAAAATATAATGCTATGTGAAAGAAGCCTTATGTACTCTATAATTCCCTTTATATGAAGTTTGGGACCATGAAAAACTGATCTATGGTGGAAAAATTCTGAGCAGTGATGACTGTGGGAAGGAGATGTTTGGGGATTGACTGGACAAGGGCAGGAGGGAAGCTTCAGGGATGGGAGTTAAGTATTATGTCTTGATAAGGATTTAGGTTACACAGCTGTGTTCAGTTGTCAAAACTCAGAAAATGTGCACACTTATTTATGCATTTCATTGTTTGAAAATTTTATCTGTAAAGGAAAAATAAATTGCAATAAATAATGAACTCTAATCAATGATACACATGGCAAAGTTTTTAAGGAGAAACATGTAGTTATTTGCAACTTACTTTGAAATCTGTAAAAACAACATGAACTAATGGAAGGATAAATAATAAAATAAGTGAAGGAACAAATAATGGTAGAATTTAGGGATGAATACATGAATGTTCACTGTAAAATTCTTTCAAATTTGCTATATGCTTGAAACTTCATGATAAAAAGTTCTGGAGTTTATAATTGGATGGAGGGTGTAAAACAAGTCTAGAGAGATCAATAATAGAGGAAGAAGAGGAGAAAGTGGTCAAATCATCCAGTAAGGACCCTTTGGCATCTTGGGGTGAGTGTTAGAGATGGCAGAAGTGTCAGACGTGAAAGGTGTTCAGAATAAATAACCAGGATTTGAGGATGCTTTGGATACAGAACTAGAAAAGGGCTTCGAGCTATTTTCAGTAATTGTGACTATTAAAAATAGATGAGGTAGAGGGAAGTGAATATCATCTATATAGACTATTAAAAGACATCCTTGGAAAACTTCCCAAGTACTATGATAGCTAGGCAGTTTTATCAAAGGGTTTGGGATCTGGAGGTGAGGAATGGAATGTGGCTATAAATGTGGGTTTCACTAGCAAATATTAACGATAAATGCAGATGTGGACATGGATGAAACTGTCATGAGAAGAGATTCTAGGCTGAAGCAATGAGGATACTAACATTTAGAGGCAAGGAGCAGAGGAGGAGACTAATAACAATAAGAGTGCAAATAAAATGGCACTGTGAAGAAACTGACTCAATAAAAGTCTACATTGAAGACCTTTTGTTCAAAGGTCCAAAAACCCTCTTTCCTTCAATGACAAAGCCTTTGGATTAAAAACTGATGGTGCCCATTTGTGAGAGTAAAATTGTACAAAAATAAACCTCCTTTCTGCAGGTCACTAACATGGAAGGCTACCTAATGTGTCTGTCATCCTCTCCATGGTGCCATGGACCTGGTGAGAAGTAGTTTATCTGACTCTTCCCCAAATTTACACCAAGAGGAGATGGGTCTGGGAATTAGGGTCCAGTTGAGGTTCCTTAATCAGGATATCAAGAGACCCCATGGCCAAATGTACCAAGCAGTGACTTTAATGGACCTCAGGCCAGAAGCAGAGCCACACTCTGAAAGAGAAAGTGACAAGCTCCTCCCACTTGGGAACGCAACAGCTTTGTCCCAGGTACTCATGTGGGGGTGAAAATGGCAGCAGATGCTGGAAAGAAGATGCAGAGGGAATGACATGCTTGGCCTCTTGCTGTTCCTCCCAGCCACTTGCTCTCCCTGATGTTTCCCCCTCATTGCTTGCTCCTCTGAAGCCCTGACAGCATCCACAGTTACATAATGGAAGGTGTAAAGTTCCCCATAGAAAACTGGCCAGTTCCCAGTGGGAGAGCACATTGTTTTTAGATCTATCACATGAACCACCTTCTTTTCTTCGTGTACTCAAATTCATTTTTCGAAATTATGTTAATTTCAAAATTACCCTTGACCATTTCCTTTCATTTACTGAAAGTGGGAAACACCCTCATGAGGGCAACTTTTACATCCTTGTTGCGCAGAGTGTAGATGAGCGGGTTCAGGGTGGGGCTGACTACTTTGTACATGACAGCGACCACTTTGCCATTTTCAATGGAGGAGCCAGTCGCTGGGAGGATGTAAGTGTAGATGACAGTGGAGTAGTACATGCAGACCACCAGGAGGTGGGAGGAGCAGGTGGAGAAGGCCCTGTGTTTGCGTTCAGCCGAGCGGATGCACAGGATGCTGGCAATGATGAAGACGTAGGACAACAATGGGAGAAGGAAGTTGATCAACCCAAAGTATATATGTGCAATGACAGTCATGATGTTATTCAGGTTCGTTGGGCCACAGGCAAGTAGCAGCAGTGTGCGGATTTCACACAGGAAGTGATAGATCTGATTGGAGTGGCAGAATGTTAGCTATGCCATCAGGCAAGTCTGGAAAGAAGAGCCAATCCCACTGAATACCCACACATTTCCTGCCAGCAGGACACAGAGGGGCCTGGTCACCAGTGTGTGATAGTGCAGGGGCTGGCAGATGGCCATGTAGTGGTCATAGGTCATGACAGTGAGAATCAGAAGCTCAGCTCCCAGAACCCATGTCAGGAAGAAGAGCTGAGTCAAGCAGCCACCATAGGAGATGGTGCTGCCCTTGCCCAGAAGGTTCTCCAGCATCTTGGGGAGAATTGTGGATGTGCAGACAATATCTACAATGGCCAATTTAGTTAGAAAAAAGTACATTGCAGTGTGGAGGGTGGGATTCAGGCAGATGGCCATGAGGAAGACGCAGTTCCCTGTAAGAGCAGTCAGGTAAAGGAAGAGGAAGACAGCAATGAAGAAACCCAGGTATTGTGGATTTTCTGAGAATCCCAGAAGGACGAACTCCACGACGGTAGTGTGGTTGTTTGTAGCGATTGTGTGAGTGAAGCTCTCCGAGGTGTCCTGGGAAGCAGCTGGCACCTGGCAGAGGGAGACACAAGGGCCAAGGTTTACAGTGTCCTGTCCACACACACGTCCCACTAAGGCCTGCAAGGATGTTTCTGGTGGTGCCTTGGCCTTAGGAAACCCATTGCTAAGATGATAACAGAGGACCCTTCACTAAAGAGACAATCAGAGGATGAACTCTTACTCTGGATCCACACCCCACCCATAACTCCTCCCTACACTCAGACCTCTTCCCCATCAAAGCTTCTCCTTCCTGTTAGTGGCTGGGGAAGCATCACTCAGTGGTTTATTATAAAGTGCAGACTGTTCTTACTGTATTCATTTTAACTGTGGGTATTTCCTAAATTATCCTGACATGTGGAAGTGAGTTAGAGATGGTTCATGGAGCTTGGAAGATGTACAAACCCAGATGGACAGTCTGGCAGGCTCAAGGCCTCTGCACTCCCAATGACAGAAAACCATCTCAGCAGGGGATTGGGCAAAGATTCATGAAGAAACTTGCCTCAAAGACTGGATGGAATTCTCACTTTCAGAGAGAGCAAGTGTGCAGGACAGATGGGATCAGGTGGGGAGTTCAGGTGCCATGAGGGTCCAGCAGATAGTAGTGCAGACTAGGAAATGGTTTGGGGCCCCTGAGTGCTCCAAGTCTTGGGAGCAGCCACCAGCCTTGGGGCAGGTGAGGGCCACTCTCAGAGTTCAGTTGCCAGTGAACCTGGCCTCACTCCTCAGCAAAACCACACTTTCCCACCTTTGCTTGTGCTCTCCAGAGAGTATGGGGGGCTGGATCATGGGCATCCAAGGCTGCTGTCTGAGCAGCTGGTTCTGGATCTGGACGGAGACCAATTCCAAGTTCTAACCCTATCCAGGTTCTCCTGGGCTAAGTTGGGAGCTTGTTCTTTCAGTGAGTGTCAGGCTGTGCCAGAAGCTGTGGTGCAGTGAAGAAGGGTGAGAGGCAGCCTCAGAACAACCCAGGATCTCCTGCCAAAGCTCCTGCCCAGCTGCATGTCCTGTGAGACCCCCAAATTGCACACTGCTCCTATATCCCATTCCTGTCCCAGGCCCCTCAGGCAGGACAGGGCCCAGCTCAGATGAGGAGACCTGATTCCTTGAGCCCATAGCTCAGGTCCAAGGAGCTGCCGACCTTATACCCCAAGGTGAATATTGCCCTCCCCTCCCCTGAATCCCTGCAGACCACAGGCACAGGATGCCAAGGAAGAGGGAAGGCCCAAGGAGCTTCCAGGTGTGTAAGGGCAACCTGGGAACAAGGAGCTGTCAATTCCAGTGTCCCATGAACAGAGGTGCTGCAGGTTTGCAGAAATGTGCAAATGGACATGAACACACAATGGACAGAGGGAAGGAAGAGTGCTTTGGGGGTTCTCTGACAGTGCTGACTGCTTTCTGTTCTCTCCCCTCATCCTCGTTGTCCCTCACCATAACAAGGCCGAGGAGATCACAGGCTGCTGACCTAAGCCCCCAAGCTCTGTTCCTGCAGAACAGAGCTAGCAGTGCAGCAGGACACAGTGGGGGTTCCTTATTCCTGGGGTGCTCATATCCAAGGGTCAGCAGGGAAGGAGGTCATGCAGCATCCACACACTTCTCTGTATGACGCGTCCCGGTGCAGGCAAGACGACCAAGCCAAACTCTGGGCCCTGAAAATCACCGTCCACCACTTAAATTCAAGGGTGGAAGCTGCCTGTGCATCAGCATGTTCACAGTTGCACTTCCCACCCTGGATTCACAGGGAGCAGAGTCAGCCACTTCCAACTCCTGGAACCAGAACTGCTGGTTTTGAAGTCCTTAACCATATAACCATAACTTATATGACTCTATTTAGAGTCAAAACCACATGAGCTGTGCTACCCTCTTACTGGCCAGCTGCAGAGATGGGCCTCCGAGACTAACAGCAGAGGAGCTTGGAGAGTTTTGGGGCCCCTCAGGATTTCAAAGTGAAATAGTAAAAGACAGGAGCAAAGCAAAGGCAGGGGCATGTTTTACTTGGTACAATTGGTCAGGGCTAAGCCAAAGCTGTCGTTCCAGAACATTGGAAGGAAAATGAGGAATGACAGTTCACAAGGCAACTCTAGGGGAAAACACAGTTATTCTTTTGAATGCATTCCCTGTTCATTCAAGGGATGTGCCACCAACATCTTACTATCTAAATATAAGAAGGCTGCATTTTCATGAGAAATCAACAATATCTTACTGTGGTTAAAGGTGAGGTAGAACTTTGCGATTAAAAGCCTAAATTCTTCCCATTTGTGACACCTTTGTTTGCTGCTGACCTTGAAAGGGTTCTGTCTGCTCAGGGTGAACGTCAAGGTCACTCGGGTCACAGAGGGGCTGAGGAGCAGGAGAGTCTTCAGGGAGCAATTACCCCAGCTGGAGGTACACAGGGGCCCTGTGGGTGCAGTCTAAAGGGCCTGGGGCAGGACAAGATGAAGGGACAGGGCAGGCCGGGGCCCTGAGGCAGGGGTGAGGGCTCCCAGGAATGTAGCTGGAGGCAAACCCCTCATCCCTTTGATCTGAATCTAGCAGGGGCATTTCAGGGGCCTCTCGACCAAGACTCCTGAATTGGAAATACTTCCTGTGATGACCCAGGGTCTGGCCTGCAGGAAATAGAGGGCTCTTCTCACGTCCAGGTCACTCCTTACAGCAGTTGTGGATCCAGCAATATGGGAAGTAGGACAGAGCGCTCCCAGGCACCACGCACACAGTACCCTGTAGGGAGCATGCTGCATCAGTGTAGAGTGTTTGTCACAATTAAAGATCCAGTATTGATGCTTCGTGGTTAGCTAAAGTGCTCACTTATTCAGGTTTCCTCAGTTTCCCTGAATGTCTCATTTCTGTGTCAGCTCCATCCTGATCCACATGACATTTAGGCGTCTCATCTCCCTGGGCTCTGCTTGGCGCTGACAGACTCTCAGACTGTCCTTCTGATGACTTTGACCATTTGAGGAGGACCAGTCAGGGGCTTTGTAGGAAGCCTGGGGCACACATGCCTAGCCCAGCCCCTTTCATCTCAGCAAGTGCTGTCCCATCTCTGGGCCAGCTCTTGACTCCTCAGAAATTTCCAAGAAACATGGAGCCCTGCACAGAGCTGACAGCCTGGGAGACAGTATAGTGAGCTCATCACAGCTTCTGCCTCCCCCACGAAAGAAAGACTTCACACCTGATCAATAAGGAACCTGCTGGTTGTCTCCTTACATAGTTCCCATGGTGTGGAAATAAGAAAATAATATAGAAAAGGAAAACCTAGCAATTTATCCTAGAAACCTACTTCAGAATATATGCCATGCAAAATTTGTTAGTAGTACGAAATAACCAAAGAGAAATCCATTAATAATTTAGAGTGGATCTTAACTTCACAAAAGAAAAACCAAAGGGTCCCTATAGTTTTCAATATCTCCTAATTTTTCAAGCAATCAATCATATTTTTAATCCCTGACCACCAATTAAGTATTTCACATGTTAGATAATGCAATGGAATTTCAACAGTTCAAGAATTTGAATAAATTTCTGAATTTATTTAATGGGCATATAATCTTCATCTACATCTCTTTTTCCTAATTGAACCCATTTCTTTTCTTTTCTTTTCTTTTTTTTCTATTTAAGAATTTGGGAGTTTATGAAACAATCATGCATACCATACAGCATTCCCATATATTGCCCCACCACCAACACCTTACATTGTTGTGACACATTTGGTGAAAGAACATTGCCGTAGTATTACTGCTTCTTGTAATCCATAACTTATATTTGGTCTATTTTTCCTACGAAACATCCTAATATTAACATTATGTATTAGTATTGTATATTTGAAATAGTTCATGAGAGAACATTCTCATATTTGAACTGTTAGCCACAATCCAACATTCACCTTGGGATTCACCATGTTATATGGTCCCCTCCCTTGTATTCCCCCATTTTGACCGTTAGCACAGATATAGCACCTTCTTTGCCAGTATTGTAAAAAAATATATTACAATTGTGCTATCATCTATACATTTCATTATTTGTATCTTTCCAATTATCTCCATTTTCTTAATACCTTGTAATAGTGGACAATTCTTTTGTTTGTACTCTTAACCACAATCATCATCCACCACCAAAATCAATATGATATATAGTTCCTAGATTAACCTCTAGCTTTTCTCAATTGGTAGTAACCTCCCAATAATACCCCATTATACTCACTATACTCACTATAATGTGAGTATAATGTGAGTATCAACTCTACCCATTTCCCACATTTACAATCCAGCTTATTAAACATTCTACATATATTCAGCATCAGCTTCCCCTTCCTAACCCATATTTTATCTCCTAGTAATCTATACTAGTGTTTAACTCCATGAGTTTACTCATCGTTTTCAGTTTATATTATTGAGACCATACAATATTCATCCTTTTGTGTCTGGCTTATTTCACTCAACATAATGTCCTCAAGGGTCATCCATGTTGCTATATGCATTCCAACTTCACTTTGTCTTACAGCTGAATAGTCTTTCATTGTTTCCATACACCACATTTACTTTATCCACTCATCAGTTGATGGAAATTTGGTTTTTTTCTTCCTGTTCAATTTTTGGAAGAGCCTGACCAAGATTGGTATTAGATTATCTTTGAATAACTGTGAAACCAACTGATTCTACGTGTTTCGTTTGGGGAAATTTCACTGGGGAGGTTTTTGATGACAGTTTCAATCTCTTTCCTTGTTATTGGTTTGTTGGGTTCTTCTATTTCTCCTAATGCCAGGGTAGGATGTTCATGTGTTTCTAGGAATTTCTCTATTCTCTCAATGTTGTCTTCTTTGTTGTTACACAGTTGTTCATAGTATCTCCTTATGATCTCTCTTATTTCTACAGAGTCAGTGGTGATGACCCGTTCTATTTTCTGATTTTATTTATTTGCATCTTCTCTCTTTTTTTCTTTCCCAGTCTAACTAAGAGTTTGTCAATTTTGGGAATCTTCTCAAAGAACCAATTTTTGATGCTATTGATTCTCTCTATTGTTTTATTATTTTTGTTGTTCTCAATTTCATTTATTTCTGCTCTATCTTTATCATTCCTTTCCTTTGGCTTGATTTCGGAATAGTTTGCTGTTCTTTTTCTAATTCCTTCAGGTGTGCTGTTTAGGTGTCAATTTTAGCTCTTTCTTCTTTTTTAATGTAAGCTTTGAGGGTTCTTAGTTTCCCTCTCAGCACTGCCTTTGTTGTATCCCGTATGTTTCGAAATGCTGTGCTCTCATTTTCATTCATCTCGACATATTTACTGACTTCTCTTGCAATTTCTTCATTGACCCACTTATAGTTTAAGAATGTGTTCTTTAATCTCCATAAATTTGTGAATTTTTCTTTTTTCTGCCAATTTTCTATTTTCAGCTACATTCCATTATGATCAGGGAAAGTGCCTTGTATGATTTCAATCTTTCTAAATTTGTTGAGACCTGTCCTGTGACTCAACCTATGATCTAGCATGGAGAAAGATCCATTACTACTGCAGAAGAATGTATATCCTGCCAATTTGGGGTGTAATGCTCTGTAAATATCTGTTAGTGCCAGCTCGTTTCTCATTTAATTCAAGCTCTCTGTTTCATTATTTATCCTCTGCCCATATAGTCTATCAAATGCTAAGAGTGCTTTATTGACGTGTCCAACTATTATTGAAGAAATGTCTATTTCTTCCTTCAGGTTTGCCAATGTGTCCTTCGTGAATCTTGCGGCATAAACAGTCATTTACCTATTTCTTTTTAGTCATTTGCCCCTTTTGTTAATATGTAATGATATTCCTCATCTCTTAAAACAGTTTTGCATTTAAAATCTGTTTTATCTGATATTAGTATCACTACTCCAGTTCTTTTTTAGATTCTATTTGCATGGATTATCTTTTTCCAACCTTTCGTTTTCAACATGATAGTGTCCTAATGTCTAAGGTGGGTCTCCTGTAGATACCATATACATGACACATATTTTTTATTCTCCTGTCAGTCTATATCTTTTCATTGGGGGTGGGGTCAATCTTAACATTTAATCGTATTACTGTAAAGGAATTACTTACTCTGTCCATTATATCCTTTGGCTTTCTGTTTTCATATCTTACTATTGTCTGTCTTTTTACCCTTTTAATTTTCCCTTACTAATAATCTTTATTTCAATACTCCTCTCCAAGTCATTCACCCTAGTTTTTTCCTTTGAGGCTGTAGCACACCCTTTAGTATCTCTTGTATACCTGGTCTTTTGGTAAGAGTTTTTGTTTTCTGTAAAGATATTAAACTCACCCTCATTTTTTGAAGGACAGTTTTGCCAAATAAATAAATCTTGGCTGGCAGATTTTCTCTTTCAGTACCTTAAATATGTCATTCCACTGCCTTCTCACCTCCATGGTTTCTGATGAGTGATTGGTACTTAGTCTTATAGAGCATTCCTTGTATTTGATTCACTGTTTTTCTCTTAACTGCTTTCTGAATCCTCTTTATCACTGGCATTTGACATTCTGAACAGTAGATCAAAACAGATTTATTCTGTTTATGGTGTGTACTCTTTCTTGTATATTGATATTTATGTCTTTCATAACAGTTGGGAAATTTTAGGTCATTATTTTCTCAGATATTCTTTCTGACACTTTTCAATTCTTTCTTCATTCTAGTGCACCTATAATGTTTATGTTTTTGTATCTTGTTGTCATGCAATTCCCTGAACCTTGTTCAATTATTCCATTCTTTTTTCTGTCTGTTGTCCTTTCTTGACAAGTTCAAATGTTCTGTGCTATATTTCCCTTATTCATTCCTCTGCCATTTCAAACTCCTGTACCAGCCTCTAATGTATATACAATCTCGTCCACTGTATATTTCACTACCATAAAATCCATTAATTTTTGTTCAATCTTTCAAATTGTTCTTTATTCTCACATGGTGGCATCTTTTTTTTTTCAGTTGGTACCAGGGATGAACCCTGGACTCACATATGTGAAGCAGGGACTCAGCCACAGAGCTACACCCCCTCTCCCCACAGTGACATCTTAATATCCTTCATCTCTTTACTCATATTTTCCTTCAACTCCTTGAATTGATTTAGGAGATTTCTGTGATTATCATTGATTAGTTCTCTTAAATCCTGTCTCTTGTCAGGATTTTTAGCTTGACTGAGTCATCTCTTCTTATTTGTTAGTATGGATTGAATTTTTTGCTTATATGTAGACATCTGACTATATTGATGAATTTACTATGACAATGAATTACTCTGTCTTTCCAACTGATTTGGTTTCACATCTCTTCTTTGATTTTTAATTCTACTTATTCTAAGTCTTTATAATTGCCCAGATTAAGTTATCAAAATAGGGCCAGGGACCCACTAATGAGGCACAGATCAGATCCAAGATGTCTGAGACAACAGAGACTCCAAACAGCAGTTTGTCTTCTTGCAATTTCTTGGCCTGCCAGCAGATGGTGGTTCTCAGCTATTCTTTCCCTGGATGTGTTTTTTTCAACATCCAATTCCCTGTGATTCTGGTCTGGCCAGAACTGAGATACAAAGCAAGCTCTGCTGGCCAAACTCACTGAAGAGAATCTACTCTTCACCATCCACTGCACCCTCTATCTTCCCAGGCAGGAAGATGGTTCTTCCCCTCTGAGTTGGCTGCAGTGAACCATGGCTTTTTCCCAGGCAGTTTGCCCTGAGGAGGGTAAAGAGTGCCATTCCCAAGCACAGGAGCTATTAATTAATGGCTTTATTTTAGCTTGTCTCTCTGTCCCTTGCTTTCCTGGACAATGCACAGCACCCTCATGGTCTACAGATACCTGAAGTAGCTCTGTCAGACAGGTTTTTGTCCTTTTTCTTTGTTTCTGCAAAAGTGTTGAGCACTGTCTTCTTACTCCAATGCCAGCTTCCCAGAAGTCCCCATTACTTTTCCCAAGGATAATGTTGATTTATGCAAATAATCACTGATCAAGGTGCTTGCCAACCTGACTTCAAGGCTCTCAATGAACCAAACAGGTAACCATCATTAATATTGAATAAGCCTCATCATCCTTAGGAATTCATTAGTAAGACATATGAGCACCTCGTACATACATGTATTTGTCGTACGGCTGGGAGGGTCTTGGGGACTCTGTAATCATCTCTTTCCCCCAGGTGGTTTGGGCTTACACAGAGCGAGGATCAGATTGAGGAGATTTTCTTGCCCAAGCATGGCCAGCAAAGCATACACATTGTGGGGACCCTATGCTCAGCTTGCAGAGAGGACACCAGCAGAGGTGGAATGGGTTGAGTGGTTCAGGAGGGAAGTTTTGACATCTTGCAGTATTAGAGATGGGAGAAGTGTCCAATGTGAGAGTTGTTGAGGTTTAATCAATAGGATTTGAAGATTCTTGGATACAGAGGCTAGGAAAGAGGATCAAGAATTTTTTGGAATTTGTGGCCCTGTCTAGATGGAGTTGATGAGACTGATAATCATATATCTCAACTGATGAAAGAGAATATTAGAAAACTTCAAAGTGCTATGTTAGCAATCTAGTTATATCAATTGGTTGGGAGTCTGGAGCTGAGGTAAGAGCTGTGCAATAACTTTGGGTATCAGAATTGTAAAGAATGCAATTACATAAAGAAGAGAATATTGTCTAGACTGAGGTTGAAGAACACAAACATTCAGAAGCTAAAAGCACAGTACAAAACAAATAGTAACTTTAATAACTATACTAGTAGTAATGAAACTGAGAAGATACTGAAGGAGTAAGAAAAAAAGTTGAAAAAACTTCTCCAAATTAAGGATCCAAAACAATCACATATTCATCTCAATGCAGAAAAAGCATTTGAAAAAAATTCGATACTCCTTGTTTTTTAATATGCATTTTTTAAAAGATACTTAGATTATGTAAATATTACATAAAAAATACAAAGGATTCCCATATGCCCCTCTCCCAAGTTATTAACAACATTTTCCCACATTAACAATATCTTTCATTACTGTGGCAAATTAGCTACAATTGATGAACCCATTTTGGAACATTGTCACTAAGCATGGATTATAGTTTACGTTGTGGTGTGTTTTTTTTTAAGGGGGGGAACTGATACTTTAATTATTCATTTGGAAAGTGTTATGTTTCAGAGAAGTAAAAATAATAAGAATAGTACAAGAAATACAACATACCCATTCATCTAACTGATCTATTGGTTTTGTTTTGTTTTGTTTAAGATTTTCTTTTCACATTATAGGTGTGTTTTTTTAAATATTTTAAAATATGCTTAGATTACATAAATGTTACACAAAAATTATACGGATTCCCATGTTCCCCACCTCCCACACCTCCCACAACCTCCCACATAAACATCTTTCATTAGTGTGGCCCATCACCTGCAATGGATATGTACAACCTGGGGCTTTGCCACTAAGCTTGGTCCACAGTTCACATCATAAACCACACTCTATCCCACACAGTTCTGCATGTTAAAGGCTGATGTAAAATGGCTTATATCTGTCATTGTAATGTCACTCTGGATAATTCTGAAGTCCCGAAAAAGCCCCTGTATTACATCTGCTTTTCCCTCTCCCTGCCCCAAAAGTATCCAGTGGACATTGGCTCCATATCAATGTTGTAACTTCTTCCATTGCTTGAATCACAATATGTCTACAACAGCATACCAGTAAGTCCACTCTAGTCCAAAGCTCTTCCCCAATCCTAAGGAGTCTTGGATGGTGATGCCCACTCCACCTCCAAGTTAGAGGGGGCTTATATCCCATGGATAAGATGGATGGGAATATACAGCCTGCAGCTGAAGACTCTCTCCATTCCCTGGGATGGCCGTTGTCCATCATCATCTCCCCACCAGGTGTCCTGGGTGAGCCCATCGAGCTGTAGACTAGGAGTGCAGCTCCACCGAGATTCCAGGCACAGCTGACACATGGGCAGGCCAAAGGCTCCAGTGTCTGGAAGTACATCTACAAACTCCAGCAACATATATAGGTTTGAATAGAAGGGTCTGATGGATCATGTGCAGGGATGACTTATTTGAGTCCAACTCTGCCACTCTCAGGAGCATAGATTCCAAAGTAGAGCCCACTGAAAAGGCAACAATCTCTGGAGCTATCTCCCCTTATATAGGACCTCGATGTCTCCAGAGCCCTCAGGAGTCCCTCTGTTTGGGGTGATATCCACTTTGGTGTTCTATGAGATCCTACTAAGGTGTGCGTAAGCGTTACCTCTGGGATGAACTCCCGACTCTCTTTGAAGTCTCTTAGCCATAAGAACTCATTTGTCTTTACTTTTCACCCCTTTTATTCAAGGTCTTTTTCCAGTCGTATTGCCAGTTGGCACCTGGTAGTAGTCCTTCGTTGCCAGGGAGGTTCATCCCCGGGAGTCATGTCCCATGCTGGGGGGAAGATAATGCATTCATATGCTGAGTTTGGCTTAGAGAGAGGCCACATTGAGCAACAAGGAAGCTCTCAGGCAGCAACCCTTAGGAACCCCATAACAATAGGCTTAGTTTCAATTACAAGGGCAAAGACTCATAAGGCTAGTCATCAATAACAAGAACCCATCAGTGGACCATCTTCCTTAGCCAGACACTGCCCCTGCACTTGGGGGACTGTTGCTGCTCCCTTGGAGAATGTGGCAGAGCTCTCCAGTCTGGGAATTCAGTATTCTCTCATTTATTGAGTGATTCTCCATCTACTGTGACCATGCCCCACCCCTTGATTATTTGAACAATTTTATATATTTTTTATATACATTCAGGTGAACTTCCTCCAATGAAACCCCCATCCCTGACACACCCCCAACAACAATCCTCTCCCACCTCCGGTGTAACCCTTCTGTGATCCAAACCTTCCTTAATGATGAAGCCCATATTATAGCCAAATACAATTAATAGGAAAATGAAATAATAATGATAAGTTTAAATGTAAGAGATAAAAGACATGGAAACTTAAAAAAAAAAAACTAAAAATGAAATTAAATTAAAGGATTGGGATATTCAAAAAATGGGAAAAAACAAAAAAAATTTTTTTTAATTTTTTTGACATTTTTCCTTTTGTCACTGCATTATTGTGTGTATAGTCTGCACTGTGGCACCCTACCCCTCTCACTCCCCAGTATCTCTCAAATTTTCTTTTAATTTTCAAAGAAGTTTTACGTCACAGCAAAGTCACACACAGAATATTAGAGACTCTCATATACCCAAACTCCTCCCCTTTTCCTCACCCCATATTAAAACTTTTTTTTATGTGCATCGCAGCATTGTTATAACTGTTATACGGATAGTGAAGCATAGCTACTAAACATTGTCAATGGTTTACAGTATAGTTTACATTTTAGATGATACATTTTAATAATTTTTGATGATATTTACCATGTCCTGTGTTCATCACTGTAAGGGAAAGAAAAACATTTCCCCTGGCCACTAAATACCCCTTGTTTGGTCTATTCTGTTCCTCTCTGCCCATCCCCCTGGGGCACTTGACAAGCCCCTGTCTTGACTCATTGGATGACAAGATTCATAGTTACATGCAACAAGAGGTCTTGACATGCTGACTGTCCTCCCTTATTAGGATCCACCCTTGCTCATAAGAGGCACCCAAATGTCTGTTTCTGGTTGAATCGGTCCTCCCAAAGATGGGGGCCCATCTCCTTCCCACTCACCGTGTGGGTCTCCACCCACCGACATAACACATTATGACAGGATGAACACTCACACACTCCCCAGAAGCCTGCTCCAGATGTGCCCTGTCCTGAATGCCCCCCCAACCAACACCCTAAACCAATGACACTCACTTGTCGTATTGCCATAAGAGAATTCCCACCCCTGCACTTTCAAACTCATACCCACATTGTGTTTTATGCTCTCTCCCACACAATTTTGTAAGTTGTGACAAAATATATAATGGCTTTTATCTGTCATTGCAATGTCATTCAGGACAATTGCCAAGTCCCAAAATGTCTCCATATTAGTTTCCCTCTCCCTGCTCTCAGAATCTCCAGTGGTCACTGACTCCACATCAATGATAAGTTTTTCCATTGTTAAAATCACAATAACTCTATACTAGAAAACCAGCAAATCTACTCTACTACATCATTGTTTCCCCAATCCTGAGGATTCTGAGATGGTGCTGTCCATTCAATCTCTAATTGAAAAGGGACAGAGATCCCATGGAGCAGATGGGTGGGACTATCGTGCTTGCACTTTCAGATTCTCATTGTTCCTTCGGATTGTCTTTGTACATCATCAAAACTTTGTTAGTTCTCCTGGGTGAGTCCAATGAACTGGAGAGTAGATGTTGCAACTCTGTTGAGATTCAGGGACAGCTGGCACATGAACAGTCCAAAGATTTAAGTCTCTTGGACATGGACTCATCAAATCTAACACTAACTATAGATTCAAACAGAAGGGGCAGAAGATCCATGTGCAGTGAAACCACAACTGAGTCCAACTCTGTCACACTGAGGAACATAAATTCTCAAGTATGACCCACTGGCAGGGCACCAAACTCCTTAGATGTCTGCCCTGTCTATAGTGTCTGGATGTCTCCACTATTTGAGGCAATATTTACTTTGGCAGTCAATGAGATCCTGCTGAGACATGTATAAACGTAATCTCTGGAATAACATCTTCACTCACTTTAAAGTCTTTTAGCCATATAAACTCATTTGTCTTTGCTTTTTCCCCCTTTTGGTCAAGGTCTTTATCCAGTCTCATTGCTAGTTGGTGCTTGGTAGTAATCCCTCAGTGCTAGGGAGGCTCATCCCCAGGAATCATGTCCCATGCTGGAGGGAAGGTAATGCATTTATATGCTGAGTTTGGTTTAGGGAGAGGCCACATTTGACGCTCACAAGGAGGCTCTCAGGTGCTAACTCTTAGGCACTCTACAATCCTATGCTAAGTTTCAATGTCAAAAGTAAAGATTCACTTTTCATAAGTACAGTCATCAATATCAAGGGCCCATCAATGGTCCATTCTCCTTCACTAATCACAGCCTGGCACTCCTTCTTGATAAAACCACTTAGAATTAGGAATAGAAGGAAAGTGATAAAGGGCACATATGCAAAACCCACAGGTAGAGGAGTGGAAACACGGTTGTAGAGTAAGGAGATCCAAGAGTCACCTTATCCTACAGGGCAGTTAATAATCACCCAGAGCTATCTAAAGCTCCTGTTTGGGGGCTGCAGGAGCCTAGAAGATCATCCTGCAAATTCCTAGAAAGAATGGAAGGAGGAGACTGCCCATGTGCAGAAAAGATTCATGAGCAGAGCACTCCACACGACGAAAACCAGTACCCATACTCCACTGATGGCACAAGCCACATCAGGAGCTATTCTGTGGCCACAATTGGAAGCTCCATTTCCCAAAATCAGTGTTGGAAGAGATGTTTGGGCACCAGCTTCAGCTACTGATTAGTAAATTGGCTTACTAAAGTATACTGCTGAGAAAGCCTGGAGTTTGATATCACCCTAATACCAAAGCCAGATAAAGATATTACAAAAAAAGAAAATTACAGACCCATTTCCCCAATGAATACAGATACAAAAATCCTCAAAAAAATACTTGCTAATAGAGTCCAAAAACACATTAAAAGAATTATTCATCATGATCAAGTGGGTTTTGTACTAGGCATGCAAGGGTGGTTCAATACAAGAAAATTAATTCGTATAATATAATACACTAATAAATCAAAGAAGAAAAACCACACGACCATATTGATTGATGAAGAAAAGGCATTTGACAAAATACAGCATCTTTTCTTGAAAAAATACTACAAAAGATAAGAATTGAAGGAAATTTTCTCACATGATAAAGGCCATGTATGAAAAACCCACAGCTAGCATTGTACTCAATGGTGAAAGATTGAAAGCTTTCCTGTTGAGATCAGGAACAAGATGTCCACTGTCACCACTGTTGTCTAATATAGTGCTACATGCTCCAGTTAGAACAATCAGGCAAAAAAGAAAGAAAGGCATCCAAATCAGAAAGAAAGAAATAAAACTATCACTGTTTGCA
>JAQZBX010033028.1:0-25564 GCA_029593785.1 Cabassous unicinctus | reverse complement strand
GCTGCCCTTGCCACAACAATCAGAAGCCATAAAGCAGGAGACACCACAGCTCACAGGGAGCAAATGTGGCTCAGTCTGTTGGGTACTCAACTTTCATGTCCTGGGTTCAGTTTGCATGCCTCCTGGAGAAGGAAAGCAAACAATGAGCAGACAGATGAGAAAACCATCTGGGGAAAGGGGGAGATATATAAAGAAAAATAAAGTAAATATTTTAAAGCTCAGCTTTGAAAAAAAAATTGACAAGGCCTTGGCTAGCCTAATAAAAAAAGAGAGGGAGAGAGAGAGAGAGAGAGAGAGAAGATGCAATTAAAATAAAACACGAGAGAGGGGATATCACAACTGTTCCCTCAGAAATAGAGTATCATAAGAGGACACTTTGACAAACTGTATGCCAACAAGATGGCTAAATTAGATGAAATGGACACATTTCTAGAAACACACAAGCAAACTACACTGACAAAAGCAGAAATTGACCAACTCAACAGACAAATCACAAGTAACAATATTGAATTAGTCATGAAAAACCTCACAACCAAGAAAAGTCCATGATCAGATGGCTTCACAGGTGAATTCTGCCAAGCATTCCTGAAAGAGCTAACAACAATCCTGCTTAACTCTTCCAAAAAATTGACGTGGAGGGAACATTGCCTAACTCATTACATGATGCCAATATCACCCTAATACCAAGCCACATAAAGATATCACCAGAAAAGAAATCTACAGACTCATCTCGCTAATGAACCTGGATGCTAAAATCCTCAACAAATTATGTGCTAATCATAGTCAGCAACACATCAAATGAATTTTACACCATGATCAAGTGGGTTTTATCCCCGGTATACAAGGATGGCTTAACATAAAAAAAATCAATCAATGTAATATACCGTATTAGCAGATGGAAATTTAAAAAAATCACATGATCATCTCTACTGATGTATAAAAAGCATTTGACAAACTATAACATTCTTTCTTGATAACAAATCTTTAAAAGATAGGAATAGAAGAAAAATTCCTCAACATGATTAAGGGTATGTACGAAAAACACACTGCTAACATAATATTGATTGGTGAAATGCTAAAGACTTTCCCTCTAAGATTTGGAATAAGACAAGAATGCGCACCCGAACTGCTGTTATTTAACATTGTGTTAGAAGAACTTTCTCAAGCAGTTAGGTAAGAAAAAGAAATAAAAGGGATCCAAAATGGAAAGGAAGGAGTAAAAATTTCATCAATTGCAGATAACATGATCTTATACACAGAAAGCTCCCAAAAATCTACAACAAAGCTTCTAGAGCAGATAAATGATTTCAATAAAGTGGCAGGATATAAGATTACGAACAAAAATTACTATTATTTCTGTACACTGAGAATGAGCAATCTGAGGAGGAAATCAAGAAAAAAATCCATTTACAATAGAAACGAAAAAATCAAATATCCAGAAATAAACTAAACTAAAGATATAAAGACCTTGTACATGGAAAAACTGCATTACATTGTTAAAAGAAATCAAAGAAGACCTAAATAAATGAAAGAGTATTCCAGTTCATGGATTGGAAGAATAAACAACATTAAGATGTCTGTCTTACCCAGATTGATTTACAGAATTAATACAACCCCAATAAAAATGACAACAGCATTTTATAATGAATTGAAAAAGTCAATTATGAAATTTATTTGGAAGGGCAAGGGACCCCGAATAGACAAAAACATATTGAAAGAGAAAAACAAAATTGGAGGAATCAAAGTTTCCTTACTTTAAAACATACTACAAAGCTATCGTGGTCAAAACTGCATGGTGTTGGCACAAGAATAAAATGCTGACCAATAGAACTGAATTGAGAGTTCTCATACAGATCCTCACTAACACAGTCAACTGATATTTGACAAGGCCACCAAACCTACTCAACAGAGACATAATGGCCTCTTCAAAAAATGGTGTTGGGAGAATTGATATCCATATCCAAAAGAATGAGAGTGGATCACCACCTCATGCCCTATATAAAAATTAACTCAGGATGAATCAAAGACCTAGATATAAGGGATAATGTAGGGAAGAATCTATGAGACTGTGTAGTAGGAAATAGTTTCATGAACTGTACACCCAAAGTAAGAGTAATGAAAGAAAAAAATAAAAATTACGACCTCCTCAAAATTAAAAACTTTTGAACTACAGAAGAGTTTGTCAAGGAAATGAAAAAGCAGCCCACACAATGGGAGAAAATATTTGGAAACCACTTGTCTGATAAGAACCTAATATCCAGCATATATAAAGAAATCTTACATCTTGAAAATAAAAAGACAAAGAAATTTAAAAATGGGCAAATCTATAGACTTATTGTTATTCCAAGTATGGGAAAAACTATATCATTCATGTGGAGACAGCGGCCACTGGAGGTGCTGAAGTCAGGGAGAGGGAAAAAGAGGTATAACATAGGGGCATTTTCAGGACTTGGAATTGACCTGGATGACATTGCAGTGACAGATACAGGTCATTATATATCTTTCATAGCCTACAGAATTGAGTGGGAGAGAGTGTAAACTACAATGTAACTATAGTCCATTCTTAGTGGCAATATTCCAAAATGTGTTCATCAATTGCAATGCACGTACCACACTAATGAAAGAAGCTGTTAATGCAGGGAAAGTGGGAAGTTTGGGGAGTGGGGCATATGGAAATCCCTTATATTTTTTTATGTAACATTTTATGAAATCTAAGTACCTTTTAAAAATAAATAACACATTTTAAAAATAAAAAATAATAAAAATGGGCAAAAGATTTGAACAGATACTTTTCCAAAAACAAAACACAAATGGCAAAAAAGCACATGAAATGATGCTCAACATCACTAGCTATTTAGAAAAATGCAAATTAAAAAAACAATGAGATATCATCTTACACATATTAGACAGATGGCTATTAAAAAATCAGAGAATTAATAGTGTTGGAGAGGCCATGGAGGAATGGGAACCCTCATTCACTGCTGGTGGGAATGTAGACTGGTACAGCAATTGTGGAGGATGGTTTGGCAATTCCTCAGGAAGCTAACTATCGAACTGCCATATGATCTGGCAATCCCAGTGATGGGTATATACCCTGAAGAATTGAAAGCAAGAACAAGAACAGATAGACCCCCACAATGTTCATAGTGGCATTATTCACTATTCCCAGAAGTTGGAAACAACCTAGTGTCCATCAACAGATGTATGAATAAGCAAAATGTGATATATACATACAATGGAATATTCCTCAGCTGTAAGAACGAATTCACTATTAACATAAAGGATAACTTGGATGAATCTTGAAGACCTTATGTTGAGCGAAGTAAGCCAGGCACTGAAAGACAATTATCACATGGCCTCACTGATATGACTTAAGCAAATTGAGGAGACTCACTGAGCTAGAGTCTGTAGTACAGGTTATCAGGAGACAGAAATGGAATATTGTGTGCTGAGACGATGCTTAATAAGGGCAAAATCTATGATAAAGTGGAAGGGTGTTGTTTGATGGTGGAGGGAGGTGATGGTTATGCAGGGATGGTGGTTGGGTCGACGGTGCTGGAATGGGAGGATGATCAGTGTGGGGGGCTGGGTTGGACTATCCATAGAACTATGGGAGGACTGGAGGAAAGAACAAGTGAACTCTGGGGATTTGTAGGCCTGTGGTTGAAGCTACAATGGTGGGCATGTTTCTCAGCAAATATGGCAGGGGAGGGTCACTGGTGCATGTTGTTGGGGGTGAGGGAATATGTGAAAAGGGTGTACCTAGGGCATGTTTCTATGGTATATAAATGTGTTCATCTTGTCATAAGGTGTTATCTTGGTGGGTAGAGACCCACACAATAAACAAAAGAATACTGAACTCCCATCCTGGGGAATCCTGCTGCGTTCTCAAATAGAGGAGCAAGAATCTCTCAAGGACACAGACAGTGCCCAATAAAAGCAAACAAATCAGTAGGTCAAGCCTTCAATATTAATGCATGTATGCATGAAACTCCTTAAAAATTGAAATTTAGTAATTGCCAGAGGTTCTGAGAAGAGGGGGAGTGAATAATAGGTGTAACATAGGGCATTTGGGGACATTGGAATTCTTATGCAATGACAGATACAAACCATTATACATTTTGTCAAAACCTATAAAATTGTGCATTGCAAAGTGTAAACCGTAATGGAAACTATTACCCATGCTTAGGAGCAATGCTTCAATGTGTGTTCATCAATTATAACAAATGTGCCACACTAATAATGAAAGATGAGGTTAATGGGGGGACATGCGGGAAGGGTTTTCAGTGGAGTATATGGGAATCCCCTGTATTTTCGATATAACATTTATGTAATCTAAAGCTCCTTTAAAAATAAAGATAAAATGACTTAGTAAATATTTACTTACACATGTGATTTTGTTTCCACCAACTAGAATGAAAGCAGGTATTTTGTTACTTAGGAATAGTACACACTAAATAATTATGTCTTGAATGAATGACATAAATTCTCTACTATCAATACTGCTTAAAAAATCTACACTGTTAGTGAAAGGAGCTGTTATACAGGTAAGAGTGCTCAATGTATTTGGCTCAGTTTGCTGGACCTATCCTAGATCTAGGTTCATTAACTCAAGTTTTTATGATTTTAAACTAATAATACTAGAAAGCCTGGGGTTTTTCTAGTTTTATATTGTGATGATGTGCTTGTTATTTAAGCGTTAATTAAAAGGATTCATCCTCCAATCACAAAACTGAAATCAGGTATCTAAGGGATGAATTTAAAGAGGGGGCTGAAAATAGATGGAAATTGTCCTGGGGAAGCTGTCACATGTCTCTCGAGTGATATGGTAAAATAATAAGAGAATTGTCATTGAAAGAATGAATATCACTTTAAAAATAGAAAGAAGACAAAAGAACACTAAGGAAAGAGGTATGGAAGGAAAGCACTCATAGTGACACTGACATTCCTTAGGCTGGAAAAGAAGGTGTGTGCAAGGAAAGAGAAAGCAAAGGACACCACATTCTCTGCAGGAAGCTTTGATAGGAAAGGTCCATTTTGGAAGGTCCAAACTTAGAGGGTAATTGCAAAGAGAGGAGGAAAACTGGGAGAATAAGGCATTAAAATGTAAATTCCAGAGTCAAGGAGGGGCAGGCAAGAGAGAATCATCTGTCAGGGTGTAAAACTCACTGTTCACTTCCTCACAGGGTAGAGATAGAAGGTTCTTGGCTCAGACATGTGATCCATCCAAGTAAAACGGGCAGTTTCCTGGTATACAAAATTCCTGACAAAGTTTATGAGAACTCTATAGCACTTTTCTTAATTAATCTCACCCAAAGAGATCCAGAAAAGCACTAGTCCTTATCGTTCCCCTGGGCCTGCAAACCCTTTAAGGAATGAGTCAGGAGACACGGCCTCTTGAGCAGATAGAGGAAGTGTGCATGTTCAGAGCTGTGGGGGGAGGAAACAGCTGGTGCACCAAGGAATCATCTACAGGCAGCCAGGGGAGGCGGTTTGTGCTGGAGGCTGAAGCACTGTGGGAGGAAGGCTGTTAAACTGCTGAGAGTAATAATCTCCCAGATCTTCTGCCTAGAGCCTGGTGATGGTGAGAGTGAACTCTGCACCAGACCCACTGCCACTGAATCGGTCAGGCACTCCAGATGCCGAGACAGATTATAATATTTGAGCAGTTTAGGAGACTGTCCTGGTTTCTGCTGCTAGCAGTCTACGCTTCTGCTAATACTCCGTCTAGATTTGCAGGTATTGGTGACGGTGTCTCCTGAAGACACAGCTTTGAGTGCTAGAGACTGTACCATCACAATGTCACCACTGACCCCTGCAGTCACAATGGACAATGACCACACATTCCTACCACTTTATAAGAGACATATTAAAATGCACCATTTAAAATGTGATTTTTAATGGGGTCTAATTAAATAACAGCATATAATTGACTCATTTTGGAAATAGCCACTATGTCCGCCGCATCTTAAAATCATTTCTCAATTCATCAAAGATATTTTTCTTGAAGACATTGAGGCACTTTTATACTTCTCACCAGAAATCCAGAGGAACAGTGAGATGAGGACCTGAAACATTGTGACCATCTTGCTATCCCTGTCTGCACGATGCTGCTCAGTTCACATTGCAAAGACCTTGTTTATAGAATCTGAGCAGCTGACCTGGGCCTGGAGGGGCCTCTGCAAAGCTGTCAGTGGACATGGAGAAAACTGTGTGGGCAGTGAATGGTGAATTATCTAATGGAAATAATAGTTAAAAATATCACAGAAAGTCTAATTTTATGACAGCTCAAAAACTTTAAAATGAACTTAGAATGTCAAAAACCACAAAGAAGTATCAGCTCTAATGAAGAGATTTAGTTTAAATTAAAAATATATTTAGGCCAGTAGGGTTGAGGACTATAACCTGGGCCACTGTTCGCCTCCTCCTGGTCTCTACTGACTGCACCTTTGCACTGTACTTGCTATCTACATGACTGCCCCATGGGCAAAGACAGGGCCTGGCAGCAGGTCAATATGGTACCCTAATTACTTGTAGTCTTTAGAGAGCCCAAGAAGGAGCCCCAGGCCTCTGTTTTCCTGACTTTCTGCAGCTCCTACCTCTAAAAACAGAGCTTCAACATCCCGGGATCCAGCTCTTTGGTGGTTAAGCTGGTGCTTTGTTTGGGCCAAGGCTGGGGCGCCTGCTGTGCTGTGTGCTGACGTCTGTGAGGCCCTCGAGCTGATACTGGCTCTCCAAGACTTTGGCAAATGGTTGGTGATCTCCTGCTTTCCTGGTGAAGTGGCCCAAGCAATTTCATTTGTGTACAGACAGGCTCCATCCTATCATCCCTTACTTCTCTGGATGCTCTTGTCTCCTGGGAAACTGCCCATACGTTGTTCGACATTTCCCTAGTGAACTATGTTCCTGGGAAACTCTTTAATAAATTTAGCCAGAAACACCTGTAATTTGAATGGAACAAGAAACTCCAATCATCGAAATGTAGAAAAGAAGGTTTCCTTTGCAATTTCTTGCTAATGAAGTACTTCTTCTATAATCCAAGGTAAGCAAGCTGACAAACTACATGGTACTTGCACATGGAGCTGAAATGCACAATGACTTCTATGGTTCTGTTTGTGTTCAAACACACTGATATTACCATGCTTATCAAAACTCCTTATGATCCCGTGTCCTGACAGTTAAGCTAATTGCAAACAGACTAGTAATGATGAATAGAACAATCACTGTATGTTTTAGCACTGTATGCCATCTGGATGAGGGGCAGAGCAGTTGACTCACCTGATCAATTGACCATCAATACATTTTCAAATTTGTCCTTTCAGTATTGATTCCCTTCAACCTCCTCCTGCTAGGAGGAGAGACTCAAGGCACCAGGATATCAGTCAATGTACCCTCTGAATGGTCTTCAGTTGGTCATTTGCCTAACAAAAACTGAGGAATAAATTTATTTTATATTTTAATTAAAAGAGAAAAACTTGGCTTCTGATATTATTAAGTTGTGCTTTAGTTTCCTTATAGTTCTCATTGCTTCCGGAGGATACAGTATTGAATTGGCCCAGACTTGTGTTAATACTTCCAAGGAAAGAAGGACCGTGGCAGATAACTGAAAAGCTCTGATATCCTGTACCCAACAAGAGAAGTTCACCGTTACTCATCCGAAGTGTCCTTGAGCTTCATCTGTTGGCTTTTTCATCTTGCCAAGAGCTTTAAACTAGACCTCTTGCTCTTTATCAATACTTGGGAATATTCATGTTCAGCAGGAAGAAAGAATTCCTAGAATGTGGCTTGGGGCTTCTAATAATCTTTCACATCAAGGGCTTCATGTTTAAAATAAGTTTCTTTAAAATAATCTGTGGCATGAAAAATGAAGTTGAAATATTGGCTCTTTGTGTGCTGGAATAAGTGGAAGGCAGTAGAAATGAAGTTTTACACAGTTACAAGTGTGTGCACTTTCCCTTTAGCAGGACTCTTAAATTTTTCACCCTTCCCCTGATTTTGCAACAATGTGCATTTTCACTTCTGAATTTATAGGCAACTTCCCCCAAAAAAATGGATATAAATGGGTTCAGTTTCCAGAGATAATGGGCTTCGTTCCTCAGGTCAACAATCCTGGTGAAATAATAATAATACATGGTGAAAAAAATAACAAAAGAAAGAAAGAAGATTAGTGAAGATTAGACAAAGGAAGAGAAGAGGAGAGAAGAAAATAAAATGTGCAACTTTGGGCACAAATTTTATAAAAATCTGTGATGAAATAATGTTTTAACTGTAAAACCATTTTTACCCAAAAGGTATTTTAGGACAGTACAAATAGTTGGCTTTCATTTCAAGAGCTCCTGAGGGATCTAAAGACATCTGCACACTATCGTCAGTGCACACTAACCCAGCAAATCAGTACCCCTTCGGTGGGTCTTACCTTAGATTATATGTTAACCTATCTCTCCAGTGTAACCGAGTTAGACTCCTTTATAATTTCCTTACACTTGGTTCTTCTTCCCATTTCATTAGAACCTCTAATTAGCACTGTACCCTTTAAATGCCTGTCCCAAAGACTTAAATCTTCAGTCTGTTCATTAGCCAGTTGAGCCTGAATCACAGCAATGTTGCAAACACCAACTCTCCAGTTCATCAGACTCACCCATGACAACTAACAAAATTATGATGATCGACAACGTCCATCCAAAAAAAAATCAGAGGGTTTCTACAACTTAAAACAAGACAGCTCCATCCATTGAAAAGGAAAGGCTGAAAGGAGCTATTCCATGCATGCAGTAACAAAAATTCAAATTGCTCATTATTAGTGTCTAGAAACACTACTAACTTTTGGTTGTTGAACTTGTGTCATGCCACTTTGCTGAAGTCGTTTACTAGCTCAATTAACTTTGTCATAGGTATTTCATAATTTTCTAAATATAGGATTATGTTATATGCAAAGAGTGAGGGTGTTACTTCCTCGTTTCCAATTTGGGTGGCTTTTACTTACTTTTCTTATTTAAATAGTTCAGCTAGAATTTCAACTACAGTTTTGAATGACAGTGGTGACAGTAGGCATCCTTGTCTTGTTTGCAATCTTAGAGAGAATGCTTTCAAACTTCCCTCCTTGAGAATGATTTTGGCTGTGGGTTTTTCATACATGTCCTTTATCGTGTTGAGGAACTTTCCTTCTAGTTCTATTTTTCAAAGTACTTTTATCTAGGAAGGGTGTTGGGTTTTGTCGTATACCTTTTCGGCATCAGTGTAGATGATCATGAAGTTTTTTCCCTTTGATTTGTTAATGTGGTGAATTTTGTTAATTGATTTTCTTGTTATTGATCCACCCACGCATACCACTAATAAAACCCCCTTGCTCATGGCATGTAATACTTTTAATATGCTGTTGGATTCGATTTGCAAGTATTTTGTTGAGAATTTTTGTATCTACATTAATTAGAGAGATGGTTCTGTAATTTTCTTTTATCGTAATATCTTTATCTGGTTTTGGTATAAAGGCAATGTTTCCTTCATAAAATGAGCTGGGTAGTATTCCCTTCTCTTCAATATTTTGGAAGAGTTTTAATAGGATTGGTCTTGATTCTTCTTCAAATGTTTGATAGAATTTACCATGAAGCCATTGGTCTTGGACTTTTCTTTTTTGGGAAATTTTTCTTGACTAATTCAAGTTCTTTATTGCGATTGGTTTGTTGACTCCTTGTAAAATCAATGTAGCTGTTTGTGTTTCTTCAGAATTTGTCCATTTCACGTGGGTTGTCTAATTTGCTGGGACAGTTTTTTATAATATCCTGTTATGATCCATTTTCTTTATTTGTTGTCAGTCATAATGCCCCACACTTTATTCCTGATTTTATTTATTTGCATCTTCTCTCTTTTTTCTTTGTTAGTCTAGTTTAGTGTGTGTCAATTTTATCTATTTTCTCAAAGAACTGTGCTTTGGTTTGGTTGTCTTTCCCTATAGATTTTTTAAAATTCTCAACTTCATTTATTCTGCTCTAAACTTTGTTATTTCTTTCTTTCTGCTTGTTTGGGACTGGGATGCTGTTTTTTACTTGCTCCCCGTGAAATTCAATTAGGTCTTTGATTTTAGCTCTTTTGTAGTTTTTAATATAAGCATTTAGGGCTATAAATTTCACTCTCAGAATTTCCTTCACTGTATCCACTAAGTTTTGATAAGCAGTGTTTTCATTTTCACTTATCTCTAGACATATAGTAATTTCTAGTGCAATTTCTTCTTTGACCAAATGAAAATGTATTGTTTAGCATTTATATCTTTGCAAATATTCCCATTTTCTGCCTATTATGTATTTCCAGCTTCATTTCACTTATGTTACATGAAAGTGCTTTGTTTAATTTCAGTCTTTTTAAATTTATTGAGACCTGTTATTTAAAACCACATGGAGTGTCTCCTGGAGAAAGATCCATGAACACTTCAGAAGAATGTATATACTGCTGATTTCAAGAGCAATTTTCTCTACATGTCTGCTAGGTCTAGCTTGTTACCATATTGTTCAAGTTCTCTCCTTTCCTTTTTAACCTCAGTCTAGTTGCTCTATCTATTGATTATTGTAGAGACATCTTTTTCTCCTTTCAGTATTGCCAGAGTTTGCGTCATGTATTTTGGGTCTTCTTGGTTAGTTGCATAGATATTTATACGTGTCCCTTTTATTAATATATAATGGCCTACTGCATTTCTTTTCATTTAAGATCTCTTTTCTCTGATATTTGTATAGCTGCCCCAGCTATTTTTTGGTTACTGTTTGAGTGAAATATCATTTTCTAAGCTTTCAATATCAGCTTATTTGTATGGTTGGTCTAATGTGACTCTCTTGTAGACAGCATATAGATAGCTCATGTTGTTTTTTTTTTTTAATCCATTCTGTCATCCCATATTGTTTGATTGGGGAGGTTAATCCATTAACATTCAATATTATTATTTTAATATTATTACTTACATAAACCATTTTATCCTTTTATTTTCATATATCATATCTTATTTTTGTATGTCTTTTCACACTGTTGGTTACATCTTCTGATAGTCTTCATTGCTGAATTCTCCTCCAAGTCATTCTCTCTTCATGTATTTTCCTTTCAGGCTGCAAAATTCCGTTTAGTGTTTCCTGTAGAGTCCGATGCTTATTTACAAACCATTTCTTTCTGTTTTTCTGTGGTATTATAAACTCACCTTCATGTACAAAGGACAATTTTGTTAAATAAAGAATTCTTCACTGGCAGTTTTTCTCGTTCGGTATCTTAAATATATCATACCACTATGTTTTAGCCACCATGGTTTCTAATGAGAAATCTGCATTAAGTCTTCTGGGTGTCACGTGTATATGATGGTTCACTTCTCTCTTTCTGCTTTCAGAATTATCTCCTTATATTTACCATTTTGTCTTTCTGAATAGTATGTATCTTGGAGTAAGTCTATTTGAATTTATCCAGAGTAGACTACACTGCACTTTTTGAAAATGTATATTCATGTTTTCATGACAGTTTGGAAATTTTCAGCTATCATATCCTCAACTACATTTTTTGCCACTTTTTCCATTTTTTTCTCTTTCTGGATCCCCCAAGACACATATGTTGGTATGCTCTGTGCTATCATTCTACTCCCTGACAATCCTGCCCAATTTTTTTCCATTGTTTTCTCTCTCTGTTCCTCTTTCTTTTCATTTTCAGCTGTTCTTTCTTCTACATCACTGATTATTTCCTTTGCAGTTTCAAATCTGTTATTGTGTCCTTCTAATGTTCTTTTCATTGCATGTATTTTGTCTTTAATTCCCATACCCTCTGATATTTTCTTATTCAAATTCTTCTTTGTTCACACTCATTTTCTTGTTAATGTCTTTTATATCCTTAGACATGTTAGCCTTCAACTCCTTGATTTGATTTAGGAGCTTTCTATGAACATCATTAATTGTTTTTTTCAAATCCTGAGTGTTTTCCAGAGCTTTCTTCCTTTTCCTAACCATATCTTCCTTTTTTTCAGTAGGGTTTGCAATATTTTGCTGATACCTTGGCATCTAATTATGATGGTGTGTTTATTCTGGCAGTTTCTCTCTCTTGTCTGGGTATTTAGAATTGAGTTGCTCTCTCTTACTGCTAGTCTTTGATTCTTCTTAAAACATGGTTTAGGCCTTCAAGATTGCTCCTGTTTAACTGCTCTAACTGGGACTATGGACCCAGTAATTGCTTGATGTACAGTTTCCAAGGGCCTTGGGGAGGGGGGAAGTAAAGATACCAAAAAGACTTATTTACATTTTTTTTCCTTGCATGCACTTTCCTGGCCAAACAGCAGAAGGCACACATTGGCAGGTCTCTCCACTCAAAGACTAGGGTGGTATGTGTTCATGGGAACACTGCCCTTGTGGTGGTGCAGAACCAATATCCCGGAAAGTTCCCCCTCAGGGCTGGCTATTTAGAGCCAAGCCTGACAAATCAAACTTGCCCAGAAGCCGCCCTCTACCATTGTTCAGTCACACCCTTCATTTTCCAAGAAATAAAATAAATTTCTTCTCCTCTCTGCATCATCAGCAGCCAGTACAGTTCACTATGGAGGGTTTTTGAGAAGGCAGGCCATCTTAGCTCCCTGACAACATCCAGAAAAAGCAATTCTGTAGCCCCACCTGACCTGCAAAGGCATGACCCATGGAACACAGTAGACCAAATTCACTGGATAAAAGCTGGATTGCCCTAGGCTATGTCCTTCCCTCTCTTTACCTGGGGAACTAGACCCATGCAACACCCTCAGTCCATTGCCTCCAGCTACCAGGCAGAGGAGCCAATTCTGTCTGCTCTAAGGTGGGGAACTGAGTGCCAGCAACTGCAACGTTACTCATGGATATTCTCCACTGAGGCTCCTTTTCTTCACCCCTCTCTCTTAAGGGTGCTAAACAGCCTTCCCTTGCTATCCTTAACTCTAGAACAGTATTCTGACAGTGTCTGCCTGTCCTTTTGCTATTTTACTGGAAGAGGCTCTTTACTGTGCCTCTCTCATCTTCCATCTTCCTGGAAATTCTTCCCATTGTATATTTTCTCAGCACAACACCCTCACCTCATGCTCTTTCCTACGTAACACCCAAACACATCAGGGTCCATCAGAATGAGTAAGTGTGGAAGCTGATTAACTCTTCCAGTTTTAACATCCTACAGAATCATCAAACAATTATACAGGGTTTAGGACACTTGTTCCTCTGCTGTGCTCACAACACACAAAATAGGTTCTTAGTTACTGTTTATTGAAAAATAAGTTAAGGAAGCAAATGTGGCTCAAATGATTGAGCTCCCACTTACTAGATGGTAGATCCCAGGTTCGGTTTCCAGGGTCTCATGGAGAAGACAAGCTAGCACAATGGGGAGGTGCAGTGTGCAGATGCAAAAAGATATCTCAACAAAGAGACACAAAGAAGAAAGACAATGAGAGATACAACAATCCAGGAAGGTGAGGTGGTTCAAGCGATTGAGCGCCTCTTTCCTACCTGGAAGTTTCCAGGTTCGGTTCCCGGTGCCACCTAAAGAGAAGACAAGCAGACAGTGAGTGCAAACAACAAGGGGGGTGTGGATAAACAAATAAAATAAATCTTTAAAAAAATAAGTTAATGTAATTCAGCAGCAAATTCTGAATCTAAGAGCATAATTTTTTTTTAACATTGATAATTTATAAACTAATGCATCATGTGAGACATAGGTGGAGTTTATATTGCTCAGGTCATATACATCATAATTTTCCCAGTATGTATTTCAAAAGGAGATAGGATGCTGCATTAAAACTTTTGTAAAAAAATCTCATGTGCAGTTACTCTTCTGAATATTTCAGGGAGCAGATTTTCTTATTCATTCTTACCCTTGAGAACCAGATTAATAATTTGTCTTGAATGATCAGATGTGGTGACAAATGCATGAAATGTTAATATACACAATAAAATGTAACTTTTGCATTTAAAACACACTGCATTAGTAGAAGCCATGCTTTTTTATGTAAAAGGGCACCCTATTTTCAAGTAACAATATTCATGGAAACAATTACAACAAGGTGTTCAAAATTGGATCTTTGAGCTGGACAAGGATATTAGTGGAGAGATGCAAAATTCAAATAAAATCTGAGGTTAATTATTTTAGATGTATAACTGCACCATGGTTACATGAAATATTAGCATTTGGGGAAACTGGAGACGGCAAATGGAAACTCTGTATTACTTCTGCAGATTTCTGTAAATCTAAAATAATTCAAAAACAAGTTTTGTTTTAAAAACACACAGATAGATGTATTTCTGAAACTGATGGAACACTGGATGGGACCATGCTTCTTTGAAGTAAAATTTTCCTTTGCTTATTCCAAACACTCCTCCTTTACAGCAGCCCTCTTCAAAGCAGGATATTTGGACTACTGGTGTATACAAAGGTTCTCCCAGATATTCCTGGGCATAATAGGCTTAAAGGAAATTAATTTCTAGACGTTAGTATTCTGCCAAAACTCCTTACAAAAGCTTTTCTACATAAGAACAGTGAACTTACTCTGCTAAGTTCATGAACACTCTTCTCTAATTTTCTAAAAAAAAAAAGCTACCACTCATCTTACCTTGGGCATTTCCTACAGTACTAAACAAAGAAACTTTCATATCTCACACCAGAATCAACATTGAGTAAGTGTGTGGTTTGATTCTAAAAAACGGGCAACAATTCCACTCACAAATCCGGTGGTTTCCAAAGTGTTGTCATTCAACAAAATCGAAGGAACACCTAATCTAATTGTCAGCCCAAAGATTTCAGAATGCTATATGGAATTTCAAAATTAAAATATTGCTTGAGCTATCATTTATAATTACTTCAATACCTGCCTTGGTTTCAAACATCACAAATTTTTTTTCCCATTTACAATTCATTGAAAAATGAAGAGCTAGCATTTTTGGCACACCATTGAATAACTAGATTAAAGATTTCCCACTGATTTTGAATAATATTTGCACAAAATTTAGAGAAGTTTCTTACCCAAAGTTCTTTATCAATGTTCATTATGAAATAGGTTGAATTATGAATTTCCTCAAAAGCTCAAAATTTTATGAAAACCAGCTCATAATAGGCAGCAAAGAGAAAAGGTATGTACTGAATTATTTCATTTTTGTTTGACATCTGCATACATGAAGTTTGCTTATTCAGTTATATTGTGTGTGCATGCACCAGTGATTGTGTGTTTGTGTTTGTACAAATATACAGTAAGTGAGTGTGTAGGGACACTATTCACCTAAGTGGCTGAAAAACAAAAGAATTTTATTGCCTCACAGTTCTGACGGCTGGAATTCAAAAATTAGGGCATTGGCAGGGCTGCACACCATCTGCATTCTCTAGAAAGAATCTATTCCATGACTGTCTCCTAGTACTGGCAATGGCAACATAACTCCAATCTCCTACTCCATGTTTACTTTGCATTCTCCCCTGTAGTTGTGTCTGTAAAATTTCCCCCTTCATATAAGGACAAGGAGCATATTAGAATGGGATCCCATCTCCTCCATGGTGACCTCACCTTAATTTGACTAACCCAAACTACAATGAACACAGTTCCAAATAAGGGCACATTCTGAGATACTTAAGCTTAGTTAGGACTTCAACATATGTTTTGGGTGATACATAAATAACTAGTTAAGATATAAGAGTAAATTTTTCCTTTGCAGTTTCTCTTTCATTTAAGGAAATGTCACAGGTATTTGGATATGATTATAAACATTTGTGAACCATTATCAACTTCTAATTGCTACACCCTAGGTTTCATAATTTGTTGGTAAAAATATTTTAAGAAAATGGACAATTGTGTGTTACTAGAATTTGTTTTAAGAAAATCACAAAAATAAATTAGTCCTCTTAATATTGAGGGATTTAACTGAATTTACAAAACTATTCACTATGATATCAGATATTTCACTATCACCACAATGAATTTCCAACTCTTTCCTAGAATATCATGAACTGCATGAAGAAAAAAGTAAATCATTATATAAATTAATTGATTTTCTATTTAAAGTGTAAGTTACTCATAGAAAACTGGTATCATTTGTCTGTATGCAAAATTACTCTTCTATTAATGGAGCAAGCCATAGAAGACTTAACTTCAATTTTCTGTACAGGGAAACATAGAATCAAAATGAGCAAAAATTATTTTATAAGAACCCTTAATTTATCTAAATGAAATCTCATAATTCATAGCAGCACATAAATGAACCTTCAACAGCTACACATAGTAAAATTTGTTATGTCCCATACTCTTTAAATAAACACTTACACATGAATTGCATGCTTATGTTGTTTAACAGATTCATGTCTTCTTGATTTCATGTACATGGCATACAGTATATATCAATAAACTTTTTTACATGTTTCATATTTATTATTTTCTGATTGAGAAAAAAATCAGTAGTTGTTTGCGAAACATGCACTTTCATGTTTTATCTCATTGCTCCCAAAAATCAACTTATGAAACAAAAACAACTATTCCCAAATAATTAAATGAAGTCACAAATTTCATAGTGCACTCAATGACAAAAACACTAACAAAAGTCTATGCACGGTCCTCTACTTTTTCTAAATTAAGACTGCTGAGCTTCCATTACCCACAAATATATTATATATAGCTAATCTGTAATTTTGAAGATGTAGATTGAGATAAGTCCAAAAAGAACTAAGGTGGGCCCTTATCCAATATGCCTGGCATCCTTCTAAGAAGAGGAAACTGAACACAGATAGATAGACTGAGGGTGAACGCCATATGACCATTGTGGCAGAGAATGCCATAGACTGGGGGAAGCCAATGCCAGCAGTGAAGACAGAGTCGTGGAAATGATTCTCATGTACAGGTATAATGGTTAGCATGGACCTGCCCAAACCTAGATTTCAGACTACCAGCCTCCAGAACTGTGAGACTATAAATCTGTTAGCTTAAGGCACTCACTTTGTGATATTTTGATAGAGCACTCATAGAAATTTATGATACCCAATGACTAGACCCATGGCCAGTTTGTATGTGTAGAAGATCACAACACAGACTGAGGCATATTGGCTAGTAGGGCAAGAGGCTGTGGGACAGCTGCATGACATACTTCACCCATGACTATCTGAGATCAGGAAGACTTAGTTGTGCAAAGATGAAATGGACAAGGGCCAAGAAAAGTGAGGAGCATAACTGATGGTGAATGGAAAATTTAACTTTTTAAACTTAATAGTATTCTCTACTAAACATAAATCTCTTAAACAAAGACCATGGCAAAAGCTGAAACTTTAAAAAAAGAAGCATCTATAAAATCATACTGGTTCATTTTTATTCAATTATTAATAATATTTTATTAGGATATAAAGTGTTTAAGACCAATGTCTTTGTGAGAAGACAAATGGATGATTCACAGTGACCAGGACAGTTACAGGCAAGCCTAATGTAACCCCACCCAAGAATGAACTCACCCACAGAAAGGGAATGACATAGATACATGAAAATAGCCATCAGAAAAAGCTAGAATTAGTCTGCCAAGTGGTAAAAGACATGTGGTTCAGACAACCCAAAGCCAGGCTGAAGGTCAGCTAACAGACATGAGAGGGAAATTAAAGACAATCGAGTCTAGATCAGCCAGGCCTCAGGGGACATGCCAGCTAATGTAAACCAAGAGTAAGCCAAGCAGAATCATTCTAGGCTGCCCATACTAACAGACTGCATAGCTAACCAAAAACTGAAGAGCTTAAAATTTATACTACTGGGTTTGGAGTGGAACATTACATGGCAGTAGCGAACAGATAAATTATCTTTTTTTAATTGATATCCATTCTTATGCCACAATCTCCTCCCCCTGTTCTGATTTATATTTCTTCCAATCACTACAAAAAGGCAAAATATATATTTTACATTTTACATATGCATATTTTTTCTCCTAGCTACAATGAGAGGAGGGATTTTTGCAACTGACACAGTAACTGCTCAATATTCCCTAAGTAAATGAATGGCATGGATTCAATGATTTTAAAAGGCCTCTCATTACTAGCAGTAAATAGCATTTATGTGTGTCAGAGTGTTTAATGTATTTTTTTCTGGTTTGATGAGATATTTCATGAAACATATTTTCATCCACCAATGTATTCATGAAATAATTTCAGAAATAACACTAGAATGTCTGGAGTATTTCCACTTCTACACTGAGATTAATGTGTTAATTTAAGGTTATCCAAAGTGTTCAGATTACAGCAGACTTAAGAACCATGAATTCCTTCAGTGCCCAAGGGATGATTAGAGAGAAAGTGGGCAACTGCTGAAAAAGTTCAGGAGGAAAGTTGTCACATATTTCTAGAAGGGTAAAGCTAAAGAACTAGAGAATTGCCTTTGAAAGAATGAGAATTGCTAAAAGAGATGTAGAAAAGAAAAAGGGCTTTACAAAAGGAGCCGATTTCCTTTATTCTGTAATAATTTAAATATAGACTGTTCGTAGTCTGCCAGGCTATTGAAATGGGTCGGCTTTCACAATAAGTATTAATTTACAGGCTTTTAATTTTGAGGCTGAGAAAAATGTCTAAATCATGGCACCATCAGGGGATGTTTTCTTCCCAAACACCCTTCACAGCGATCCTGGACTCCTCTGCCAATGGCAAGGCAGATGGCGGAATCTGTTGGTCATTTCCTTCTCTTCTAGGTTTCATTGTTTTGAGATTCTTGCTGCCATGGCTTTCTCTAAATTTGTCTGAATTTCATTCTCTTATAAATGACTCTAGTAAAGGGACTGAAATCAACAGTGGGCCAGGCATTAACTGAAGTAACCGACTCAAAAAATTCTACGTACAATAGGTTACACCCACAGAATGGATAAATTCAAGATCATAATTTACTGAGATCCATACTACATCACACCATCAAATATACATGTATTCTCTTTTGCAGCATTTTTGTTTTTTACACAAATAGAACATACAATATTTGGCAATGCTGTAAAAAATAAACTTGTATATGTGTCATTTCAAACATAGGGGAATATGGTACAGGAACCCCAGGTCCTATAACAATACAGAAAACATTTGAACATTTCAAGAGTTTTATGGTTCAATCATTTTAGAAAAGAACTATAGAAATAGGGTGACAATCACAGGTATATGAAGTTCACTGGAATATTTTATATCCAAATTAAAATCAACATATTTCATTGAATAAGCATCATTCCCTATAAGCATTATTCAGAAGTATGTATATTAAAGGCATTCACAATTATTATTTGATAACAATAACAAATTAAAATAGTTATCTAATAAAAAAAAAAGGTAGAGTAGGAAATCAAATCCCTTTTGTGACACTGAAAAGAGAGACTTGGACAGAAACAGGGTACAAGGAAGGAAATAATAAGTTAAAAAGATGACCTTCTAAGGGGAAGATTTGATTATGAATGATCAAGGATTTAAACATGGGAAGGACCAGAGTTGGAGGATGCTGGGAAAGAAGGAAGGATATTGAAGGAATAATGAATCAGGATGGAAATTTTTTCAGCACTAAGTAGGCACACTGAGGAGAGAAGCAATCCACCATGGTAAAAGCTTACACAACCCTTGCCTAGAGGTTAAGAGATAGAAATTTGTTCACCCTGTCATTTGATCTACCCTGTCATTTGATCCGCCCATGCAATACATGGAGGTTTCTATGGTACAATCCCCTAGAAGATGCAGCTTCTCAGACAGATAGAAGAAGCCGAGTTCCTGCAGGATTCACTGCCCTACAGCCTGGAAGGAGTTTTCTGCTCAAGGCTGAAGAACTGTGGGAGGAAGGTTGTTATGTTGCTGACAGTAATAATCTCCCACATCTTCAGCCTGGAATCTGCTGATGGTGAGAGTGAAATCTGTCCTAGACCCACTGCCGCTGAATTGATCAGAGACCCCAGATGGCCGCATGGATGCACTATAGATGAGCAGTTTAGGAGCCTGTCCTGGTTTCTGCTGGTATCAGTTTAAGTAGCTGCTAGCAGTCTGGCTGGACTTGTACTTGAGGGTGACGGTCTTTCCTGGAGATGCAGCCACAGAGCCTGGAGACTGGGTCATCACAATGTCCCCAGTGGCACCTGCAATCAGAAAAGAATATAGGTTATATATTAAATCACAAGTACATAAAATATGTATCTAAATGTAGGCTTTGTTATTTATCATATAAAATCAGATCTGTTTTAGATGAAATAGTTTATTCACCCTGGATGGTAAAACTATGCTCCAACTTTATAAAGATATTATTCTTCTAAATCTCTCACCTGAGACCCAGAGCACCAGGAGGATGAGGAGTTGGGAATGTGGCATCATCTTGCTCACCCATCTGGTTTACTCAGGCCCCATCTCCAGGGAAACCGCATTAATACAGCTCTGAGCAGACAACCAAGTCCCTGAGGATCCTATGCAAATCATTAGACAGTATAAAGGCAAAAGTTCCTGTGCAGTGAGTTGTAAAGATAAATAATGGAAGGACCTAAAAATGTCATGACCACAGGAAATGAAATCGTACACCTGCAAAAGGCCCAGGAATCAAATTAAGACTACAATTTTCAACAAACTTCAGCAAAATTGACAAATTTAAATATTTTATTACGAATGGTACCCTTCAAATCACCTGAAAGCACCTTGAATACATGAATTAATTTTGTAGCAGATAATGCGCATCTCTAAGTGTATAATTTCAGAACTTAATTGAAACTTATAAATGTGGTGCCAAAACCTATGTGGAATACATTCATATCATTGGATCAAAGAAGATGCAGTGCACAAATTGTATATCTCTCTAAGTCTATTTTGAATTTTAAATAGTTTGAAGCTCTTCTTCAACATCCCAAAGTCACCTCAACATATCCAAAACCAAATCTCTATGATGCCCTCAACACAAATACACTTTCCAGAAATTAGCCACCAGATTCTTACAAGCCACACTTAGCACTGTCTTTCAAGACCACCAGTTTCAAAATTCCGAATGAAGTCCTTAGCAGACCTAACGGGTAACACCTCCACCTAGTGGTGAAAAGTCAAATGCCTTCAGCTCCCAAGGTCTTACAGAGCAGGTTCTTCATTTATTCCTCCCCAAAAGCAACGATATTTATAGAATTATGCAAATGACAGTATCCTGAACATTTCTAGGCATAGGATATTAAATTATGAAAGAGTAAAACAGAACCCCTGACTTCATATAGGATTCATTTTACTGGGAGAGGCAAATGATAAATAAATAATATTCCTGCAACCACTACTAATCTGCTTCTCTGGGATTTCCTACCCTGTAGCAATGCTTTTACAGGAAAAGTAGGGTGTTGGGAACACAGGTCCAGTTCATGGTCAACCCTCTGCATGAACAGTCAGAGGAAAAGAGAAAATTTGGGACAGTTTAACATAGATAAATAATTCTTCCTTTCTCCTGAGTTTAACTTTTCCTCCAAAGAGACCCCCCTAATGCCCCTAAGAAGTCTTCCTTCATGTGGAGTGTCCTAATGTATGTATTGTTCTAATTCTATATGATAACAAGTTCATTTTCCTATAGTTTGTCTCCTTAAGAGCCTATTACATAGGAGAGCTTCCCCTCACCAGGCATTCAGGAATGGTGCTGCACAGACCCACATCATCAGTGAAGGCATTCCTTCTCATCAGCAATCCACCCTGTTCTTGCTCTACCAATATCTGGCTTCAAAAGATGCCAATGTGTTCTTAGATTTGCCCCCTACACCCATGTTTATTTTTTCTGCTCTTCCATGAAGTTATATTTAATATTCATACATAAGTTTATGAGACAGTTCTCTTCACACATTGATAGACAAGGAGGCTGGCATTTAAAGGTCAAGGAAGAGCACTTCAGAAAATGAACAGGGCTTGGAAAAGATGGTCTTGGATGTTTAAGAAAGACTATTGAAACAGTGTGGAAGAGCAGACAGAGGCCTGATCAGAGGGGAAGATTAATTGGATAAAAGTTTGAAGTTTAGATTAAGTCCTGGAAGACTCCATGGGAAAAGAGTTACAATTAACCTTGTATTTAGAAGATACTTTCTAGGTCATTTTGCAAGCAATAACACTCTGAGAAAGTGCAAAGTGTTAAAGTTATTCTCATTTCCGTACCAGCTGGGAAACTAGCTCTTCTATCCCTTACTCTGAAATCATATAATGATTTTAAGAAAATAAATTTTCCAAATACACCCAATGCGAAAGATCCAACTGAGGCCCAGTCAATCTCTGGTAAATGACAAAAGGAGATATTTTGGTAAGTAGAATCCTAAAAAAGCCTGAACACTCCTGCCTCCTGGTATATCCAAACCTTCTCTCAGCTGTTGAAACAGTAATTCAAGTTCTGCTGTGAAGTGATTTTGCATATATCATTAAATCTGTTGACTTTAAGAAGGGGAGTCCATTTAATTATGCTGTACTGGTCAGAGACAAAGAGCTCAGTGAGATTCATAAATAAGTCGGATTTGAAATGGAAGAATATGTCTGAATTTGGCTGTGGAGTTTGAGAGCGCCATGTGGCAAGGGATGTGGGCAGGCTCAAGGAGGCGAGAGCTGACAGCCAGCAAGGACATAGGACCTCAGCACTACCACCTAAGGAACTGATTCTGCCAAACCCCATGAGTTTGGAAGAGAACTCTGTGCTCTGGAGGGAATGTTGCCCTATTGACTCCATGATTTTAGCATTGTAGGAACCTGAGAAAAGAACCATCCACACTGGATGCAGACTCCTGATCTAGAAAACTCTGACCTAATAAATTGCTAATTACTTAGGAAATGAAAGAAAACTAATATATATACATATATAAGTATGCATGTATGAAAAAGACCTGCATGCTAAAAGGGAAATCATAGAACCAGTTAGAACAAAGTATCATCCCATTTAGCTCATGATTGAATATTGCTGACCCCTCTCTCTTCTCGTGCAACCTGGTGTGCTTTGTGCCCCTTTTACCCACAAATGATTTCCTGACGTCTGACCACATCCACAGGATCAGGGCTGAATACTGGCCTATGAAAACACGTGTAAGAAGAGAGCTAACTTTGAACATGGTCAGGATCTGTCCCCTCTTGTTTTACATGGCCATGTTCTCTGACAATTGAAGAAATTTAGCCAGGGCTTTTGGTAAGAGAGGGTAGTGACCTGGGGACATCCTATGTGTCCTGAACTACACTGCTGCTTTCAGCTTTGCTTAAGAGCTTGGAAGGTTTCAGATTTCTAAATGTGATTACCTCTTTCTACATGGGACAACAAGGAATGTTTGCATTTTTTCCTTATCAAAGAAAAAAAACTGTCTTATTCTTCCATTTCTTTTAGAATGTATAATTCTAAGTGCTCAACTTAATATTGTATACTCCTGTAGTTCAAATGGAAAAAATGTATCTTAATTAATTATAGATAAAATCAACTTGGCAAGTATATTTGCTCAGAACAGCTCACACTACCCCATGTCCTTGCCTGGCAGCACTCGAACAAGTGCTCCATTGCAGACATAAAATCAGGCTGGCCAAAAAATACATAAAGGCCAATGCACATGCAGCCTGATATAACATCGGTTATCAAACAGTACTACATAATCTATGAAATTCTTCTTCCCATTATAGCTACTGAGCCCCAATGAATGTGCTCAATTAGTTTGGGCATGAATGAATGAATATAATGAGTTAGAAAATTGTATATAAAAGAAAAATTAATCTTTAACCTTGAAATAATGAGATTTGTTATCAAAATCATAAAATATTGATGTACAAAAGAAAACATTATGCTATTCCCTAAAAATGTGAGCACTGCATTAGCAGTGACCATGACATTATTCAGTAAAGGTCACATGATATTCCTGCAACAAATTCATGGGATACAAATGCATGTCGTGTCCTGAGTTGGATTCTAGAAGAGGAACAGGATAAGAGTAAAAAGTTAGTTAAATCTGTTTGAAGTCTGGAGTATAGTTATTAATATTGTACCAATGGAAATCTCTTAGTTTGACAAATGTGCCATGGTTATGTAAGATGTTAACATTAGAGGAAAGTGGCTGAAGGTGGGTGGGAATATCTGGACAACTTCTGCAACTCATCTATAAATTTAAAAGTTTTCAAAAATAAAAATGCATTGAATATAAGACATGGAGAGATATCTCAGTATAGCTGAGGGTACATTGTATTTGACCAAGTGAGGTCTGCCAAAGATGAGGTCATGTAAGATAATTCTACTCTAAAGCCAGATCCCATCAGGAGTGACACTAAAACTCTTGCTCCAGACATTTACCATCTCACTTTGCAAGTGAGAGCTGCACAACTTGCAAAAGCTCTTCTCTGACACCTGATTTTCCTCAATACTTCAACCAGGGTAGGCGTCCCACAGGGTGGATACATAAGTTTTCCCAGAGGTTCATGGGCAAGAAAAGTTTTAATGGAATACATTTCTCGATCTATGTATTCTACCCAAGTTCTTTTCTAAAGCAGATCTTCCCAAGAAAATTCAAGTTGTGCTGCTGACTCTCCTTTCCCATCTCAATGTGCACAATCACCCTTAACTGGTTTACTGACTTAAGCGAGCTCTCAGTCATCTTAGGTTGGCATATCCATGGGATCTAAAACCTGTGCAGCTAAAAATGAAGAGATTTTCCACAGACCGACGTGGGTCAACATTAAGAAAGTGAATGACTCTAGAGACAGGCAACTTTCCTGTGGTGCCAAATGTTTCACACTCAACAAACTGAAAGAAGATCTAATTGAATTGTCAGTCCAAATATTCAAACTTGTAATCATGGAATTTCAAAATTTATAACTTGAGTCTACATTGCTTATTTTTTTCTCTTCTAGATTTTAATAACAACATGATTGAAAACTTTGCACTTAGTAATCACAACTGCCTAAAACTAGAAGCTTGAGTTTCCTCACTTACTTGAATAATGGGATAAAGATTTCCCTTTAATTTTGAATATAATTTGAACTAATTTTACAAGATTTTTTACAAATTATTCATTAACTTAGAAGACACTTAGTTTCTTTCTGTATTTCTTCAAAGGCTCAAAATTTCTGAAAATTAACCTAAAATTAGCAGCAAAGAGAGAAGGGGTGGAATGGGTTATTTTGTTTGTATTCAGTATCAAAATTGTTTAAGTCCCTATTCAGTTACTCTGTGTGTGCATGTGTATAGACATGTGTGCTTAAGCATATATGTATTTAGAATATATATATTTTAATACTTATGTATATAAAGAATTTCTAAGTTTTGATCACCACAATTTTGCTTTGAGTTAGCAGAAGAACACAGGTTGCTTGGATAAAAGTATGAAGAAGTTTCTACCAAAATCACTTAAAAGAAAATCTCATCATCTTTGCTTTACTAATTTGGAAAGAAAATTATTCTTAACACATTGCACTTTGCCAAAATTTGTACTGTCATTACCACACATATGATAATCATTATAATTTTCTTAATAGTAAAGTAATGACAACATTATTAAGGACTGAAAAAAATGACTGTGATTTTGAAATTAAAGATCTATCTCTGACTTTTTTTTTTTTTTTACAGTATAGTTTACAATTTGGACTGTACAGTTTAATAATTTTTGATGAAATTTACTATGTCCTGTGT
>JAQZBX010033027.1:0-25587 GCA_029593785.1 Cabassous unicinctus | reverse complement strand
TTCTTTGATGGTTGGTCCAGCTTACACTGAACATTTGGAAAAGCTTCTTTTTAACCGTTCAGATTTTCTCCTGACTTCTGAGTCCATTTCTAGTCTTGTACATGCAGTGCAACTTTTTAAAATTACCCATTGATGGGAAGTGGTTTCAGCTCTAGGAGAAAACCTCCTTTTCTGGGAGTCCTAATCTGCTCTGCTTGTTTTTGTGCAGAATTTTCTCTGAAGCCCTATGATTTGTTCTACTGCTTTATGTTATGCAGTATACTCTTTTCATTATACTTTTCAGTCCTGGGGTCCATTCTGCCTTACAGAATTTCACTATTCCCTTTTTTGCTGTGAGGCTTTTATGACTCCACTGCTCCATTAATGTATCCCATCCCAGGGAACCAGATGGAGTCAATATCCAAAACCTTAATGTGCTCCTGCAAATAGATACCAAGTAGGACTTATGCTCCTCTTGCCAACAGTTCAGCTGTGGGTCTATTTTCCTTCCTGGGAGATATTTTGTATTCATGTGCTTTCTGGAGACAGTTGCTAGGTTTCTGCCCTGGGTCCATGTGGCCTTGGGACCATGTGCTAATATATGAGTGGCTTTCTTACTTGTTGCTTTGAATGGTTCATTGGTCCATGTACTTGGCAGGAGATACCAGTGCTGTGCTCCCATGTTTGAATCTTAAGCTGAATGGGACCAAGTGTAGGAGTGCTGTCCAAATTGGCAGTTCTGAGTTGAAAATCTCCTCCCTTCTTCGTTGTGTTTTGCTCCTTTTATTTAGATTTTGTAGATTGTTTTTCTAGTCTCTTTCATCCTCAAAAGTTTTAGGCATGTGGGATAGGTCTTTCCAATTTTCTAGTTATTCTTAAGGGGAGATTATTCTTAGAGACATCTTACATTGCCACCTTGATGGAATTACTTGAAGGTGTTAATCAGGATTTAATTGTTCTAAAATAATATGTAATTTTAACTTTGTTTCCTTCATAAGTGTATGATCCATTTGTTTCTTATAAAATTCTCATTGAAATAGATTTGCAAATCTCAAAAATACTCAAAGTCAAGCACCACAAAGAAAAATAAATTTCCATTGTAAGAAAGATAAGGACATAAAAAGAAATTATAAAATAATGATTTAACATTTTACCACTGATTGTATGACCATGTATATATTTAGACCAGACCATAATCCAAAGGTATGCATTTTTGATGAATTACTAATTTCAAATTTCAGCTTACATTCTTTTTTAGATTTTGAACTGTAATCCATATATTTTGACATCTCACTGAAATATTTAACATTTGTCATCTTCCCAGTATTTTACTTGTGTTCGTCTGTAGTATAGAACAAGGTATATCACTAAATTTTGATATCTACAATTAAATGGTTAAGATGATTGTAGATGAACAATTGTTTGATGCTGATAAAACTTCATATAGAAAGAAATAACATATCAGCTAATGATTCATAAGATGAAGTTTCACACAATGAACACACCTATGTGTAAGAAATAGCATTTGATCACATATAAGAAGGTCCCTTCATGTCCTCTCCCATTATCTCCCCATTCTTTGTCCCAAAATGATTTCTATATTGGCTTCTAAATGTATGATTGAGCACATGTGTTTTCAATATTATATACACGGAATAAAATTGTATGTACCTTTTTTATCTGGTAACTTCACTTTAGTTATGTTTGTGAGATACCCATATAGCTGTAGTTAACAATATTTAACTTAGTTCCATTACTGACTGGTATTACATTATATGACTGCAATAAGCCAGCTTTATGTAAGCAAGTTATTGGTGATGGATTTCCATTCTAGACTATCGTGAATATTTCTGGTGTAGACATTCTAGTAATGTCCTTGTGGTGCAAAGGCATAAGAATTTCTAATGGTTATATGCTTAGGAATGGAGTTGCTCTACAAGGTCTGTGTATATTATGATGAAGAAAGCAATCAAAGTTTTTAAAATTCATGGGGTAAAAGAGAGTTTGCAACAAAAATTAGAAAGCATAATGAACTAAATAATATGCATATTAGATGTGATTAGCAAGAATCTTATATTTTAGATGCATCTATCAGAAAAGAAATAAAACAAAAATAAATGAAATTCTATTGATTAAATTAAATGAAAATAAATTTTCCTTCTATATATGAGGAATAGGATTTCAAAAATGAAATTTAAAAGGGAAATCTAATTTATATACTTCAAAGTCACTAAAATTGATTTTAAATTTCAAACAATATAAATAATGCAAGACCCCCATCAGAAAAACTATATTAATATCATTAAGAAAATAGAAATTAACCATTAGTCATTTGAAGAATGTAAATTGTATGCAGAATAAATTGAAATTGGAAAAAATTAAATTGTCTTCAAATTTGTTGTATTAACTCAATATAATCTCTATTAAATTCCCATCAGTTTGTTAGTAATTTGTTTGTGCATGTATTTTAATCTTGAATATAGAATTTATAATATGTGCAAAAACTTAGAAATTCTCAAAGAAAATTTAAAAATTACAAAATAGGAATATTTGTTCTTTCAGATATATAATATATTGTATATAATTATATAATTATATATGTAAATATAATATATAATATATATATAATAAGCAAACTTATTATAAAAGTTTAAAAATTGAAAGGTTCTTTTGTTAGTGCAAACATAGCCTTTAAAGGCACTGAAGTTTAGCTATAACGTGAAGTTAGTACAAAGGCAAATCATGTTATTTCCAATACCTATCTACCATTCTCAGAGAAGTTCTTTTGTACTCATGCCTGTTTCTGCACGTTCATCTGCAGTTTGCTATGAATATTATATTCAAAAAGAAGGTCAATGAAAGACAGGCAATCATTTTGAGTCTATCCCTTTCAAAACACTTTCTGGCAAATCTCATCCAATATTTTCTACTTAAATCTCATTGATCATATCAGACTAAATGAAAACCTGTAAGCATATTGTTCCCAACCTCAAAATATTAAAATTTCATTATTAATGAGGACATGTCTGCCAGAGATTCAGTTGTCTGAGAGTGGTATAGGTAAGTCCTTTCTTGGATAAGTGCCCTTATTAGCAATGGTCATAATTTGAGAACTGTTTTTCAAACAATTTCAACTAGAAACACCTTGGAGAGCATTAAAAGTAAATAAATGATAGACACCCAGCCAAGACTGATTAAATCAATGTAGAAGTCTATATTGTAATTCTGCCCATGCACAACAGCACATACTCAAGAATAAAATATGATGGTGTGCTTTGTCATCTAAGAAACATTGAAGAAAAATTTTGGAGATGGGCCAGTCAAGGACACAAAATACTCGATGGGTTATTAATAGAAATTGATTTTTACAGGTAAGGCATCTTAGAAAGATCACTTTGCAGATCTAACTTCTCCATAACTAAAAATGAAGACCAATAACCCATCTCATTTTCAAAGCATTTATTCTTTGAGCTATGCCTCCACCTGCAATCATTTTATTTTCTTAGAAGCTATGAATTGTGCCTAATTATTGATATTGTAAAATGATAAATATTTAACTCAGCAACAATTTATGAATTGCTCAATTTCAATCAGTGAGAGAGCTGACTGAAATTCTTTCCTCTGTTTTAAATTTAGTAATCTTTCCATGAGTTGGAGATTATGTTTTGGGAATAATTTTATTTAAGTAAATTAATAGACTAAATAAATACACATACAGTAGTTTATATTCTCTTTCAAAGACTAAAGGGTCAGAAATTGAATATCCATAGATTATGTTATTCAGAAATTATCACTTTAGTGTTGGGATACTTTTTATATGGAACATAGCTTTTGTCCATTTTGGCATATCTCTTGTAAGTATATTGCTATGTTTTCATAAATAATAAATCATCAACATTTTGCAATCTTTCTACAGTTATAAGGTACTCTGATCTTTCTTTTAAAATCAATTTACATTTAATTTGGGATATTTCTATTGAATTATCTTTAAGTTTTAAGATTTTCTACAGCCATATACAATCTACTGTTTTGAAAGTCATTCTTCATTTCTATTATACTGCTTTTTTTCCTAGCATTTCCTGTAATAATTCTTTAGCATTTCCATCTGTTTGCTTAAGTTATTCATTTCTTCTCATGCTTTCTACATTCTCTATAGAACCTCAACACATAATCATAATTATTTTAAAATCCCTTTCTGATAATTACAATATCTGCATCTTATTTGAGTTGTATTCTGATGCATGATTTGTCTTTTCAGGGTGTTTTTCTTGCCTTTTAGCTTGACTTGCAATTTTTTGGTTGAAACTGTGGTAGCTTCAGTCAAGTTCATCAAAAAAAGACAGGTTCTTAATTTCAATCTACATTCCTATGAATATGAATCTGTATTTTAAAAAATACCTTGGTTTATGTGGGTCATTGTGTGGACCCATTTGTTTATATCATATTTAAAGGTCTTATTCAGTGTGGCCAACTGAATCAGGATGGGCCTTAATTCATATTACTGGAGATTAGAAGCAGGAATTCAGCAGAACCAGAAGAGTAGACAGAAAGAGAATGATAACCCTGTGAAAGAGGAAGAGTGGCAAAAGAAGGAAACCCAAAGATATTTACAAGCCAGCAGCAGAATGCTACACACTCCAAGAGAAAGAATTACCAAGACAGTAACCTGAATATTAAATTCTGACTTCTAAAACTATGTGATAATAAATTCATATTGTTTAAGGAAATCCATTGTGTGAAGAAGCTCTGAAAATCTAAGAGATTTTGGTACAAGAACTGATGTGCTGCTATTAAATACCTAATATATTGAAGTGGCTTTGTAATTTTGTAATTGTTAGATGCTGGAAGAATTTTGAGTTACTTGATTAAAAGTCTAGATTTGATTGAAGAGACTGTCCATGGAATTAAGGATATTACGGTATTTCTTATGAAGGCTCAGAAAAAGTTACAGCTGTAAAGAAATTTTCTGTCAGCTTAGAGAATACATATATAATGACCAAAGTATTTTGGTACAAATATTTACATTCAAAGTCCTTATGGTGAGGCAATAGAAGGAAATGATGAATGTGTTATTGGAAACTGGAGGACAGGTGCTACTGTTTATAAAATGGCTGTGGATTTACCAAAGTTTTCTTCTGATGCCAGGTGAAATGCAGAATTCACAAGCAACAAAAATGCATATTTAGGTGAAGAGAATTCCAACCTACTTCTGGAAGATATAGCCTATTTTCTTCTTTTGATAGAGGATAGAGATAAACTGAGGAATGAACTGTTAAGCCCAAAGGAGCCTTCAGTTGGTGTTTTAGAAAATTCTGACCCTATCCAGAGAGCAAGCTCTGAGACTTGTGATAGCTGTGGCTTTTTCAGGTTCCTATCCTGAGCTCTCAGGGAATGGGGCACCATAAAAGGGTTTGGATGAACAGCTGTTTTCTAAGATTACATGTATGACTAATGAATTGATTTGCCATCTCAGAGGAAGTCAGGTTTGGAAATATATTCATCCAGGAAGGACCTTTTGAAGATCCTTTTAACTGATGAGATGGATCCATTTGAACTGCACCCAAAGTACAAAAGGATCTTGAGAATTTTTATGAGAAGTATTGGTAGCCTGGAATTAAAGGAAAGAGCTGTAATAAAAATAAGGAAAAATGACTCGAAGTGTAGAAAAGTGGAAGCAGAGGTCTGGGCAGAAGGAGTTTCCTAGGTCTGAACGAGAGGGCCTCCTACCCTTATACTCAAAATCTGTTGGTTCCATGACCCAACTTTGGGGAGTTATTGGCTGCCACCTAGATTCTTGGAGAAGGTAAACTTTATTGACCAGGTTTCGGGAAGAACAGATTCAGTGCCGTGGCACTTGGAAAGGGTGAGGTTGTCACCCCTTCCAGCCCAGTGAACAAGGTGTTTTCCACAGATGACTTTCAAAACTTAGAATCTAGTGGAGTTTGCCCTGCTATGCTACAAACTTATTTGGGATCACTTATCCCTGTTATCATTCCACTTTCTTCTATTTGTGAAGGGAATATCTATTCTTGCCTGTTACATCATCATACATTGGAAGGAAGGAAATAACTTGTTTTCTAGGTTTCAGAGGTCCACAAATGGAGAGGAATTTTGCCAAAGTTGGACTACACCCATAAATAAATTTGATGAGACTTTGGAATCAAAGATGCTACTGAAGTGAATTAGGCTTTTGTAATTGGGAGGAAGTGAATGTATATTACATTTGGGAAAAACATGCCCAGAAGGTGTACTGTGGTATATTGAATCAAGCACTCAAACAAAAGACATGTCCTTAATCTTCATCTATATTCTTACATTCTTAAACCTATTTGTAAATAATGTTTTTAATATGTTAAGTTGAGTAATGGTGTGCACTCATATATAAATAGGACCTTTATAAATACTATTAAGTTGTTGTCCAATGAAATATTTTGGGAATTAATCCATGCTAGTATAAACCTTATAAAGAGAAGGTGTAATTCAGTGAATTCCAGAAGGCAGACCTAAAGTTAGAGAGATTTTCATGGGACAAAAGACAGAGAGGCAAGCAAAGCAATTGCAAGAATTGTAGCAAGCGAACACCAGAATATTACAGACTCTCGGAAAAAGCTCTGCCTTGCTATCCCCTTGTATTGGGACTTGTGGCCCCTAAACTAGGAGGCAGTAAATTCTTTTTTAAGTCAAAACATTGTGTAATACTGTTAGAAGATCTGGCAAACTGAGGCAAAAGCCAATCACGAGTTATTGAGTAAAAACTACTGAGTTAAATAGGCCTTTACTGTGGAGTTTTATGTTAAACTGGCTAGAAATTGGACTGTGTTAACATTTTCTATAGGTATTTACACCAAAGGCTTAAAATTACTATAATTTTATTCTTTTTTAAAAATATATTTTTATTACAGAAGTTGTAAACTTACAAAACAATCAGCACATGTGTAGAACCTTCATACAGCACCCCTTTAGCAACACACCACACTATAGTGAACATTTGTTACAGATTATGAGAAAATATCATCAGACTATTGCCACTATGGTCCATAGCATACATTTTGTCATATTTTTCCATAACCTTCTATTATTAACACAGTACAACTTTGGCATTGATGCAAGTATATTACAGTATTGTTCTTAACTCTAGTCCATAGATTACATTAATTTTATTTTTTCCATTCTTTTCCAGATTTCCACTGCTTTGCAATAGTGAGATACATCCATTCCAGTTCACAGAAGGATATTCTTGCATTTGTACTTTCAACTACAATTCTCATCCACTTGTGGGTTCTCTGTGTCATTCAATTCCTAGATTATTCTCTAGCTGGCTTTCAATTGACACATACACCCATAGACTACAATTTTTAACCACAATCCCTTTTATAAACCAGCTGCTACTCAATATAATGTTTTAGCATCAACTCTATCCATTTCCATTCTTTATTTCCCATGTTTTAGTTGGGCTTCCTAAGAAATTCTGTTATAAAATATGTGTTTTGCAGAAGTTTCAGCAGTAATTTTTGTTACCATGCTGAATCCCTGTTGATTAGTTATTTATCAGTGGAAGAGGAGAGAATTCTATAATTTTATTAATATATCAATCTTCAAAAGATTTTAGATTTTCTCATGCCTTCAATGAGACAGGAAGGCTAGAGTTCGTGGAATTGGCTAAAGACACCCTCAATAAGTGAAGTAAGACTCTAATAACATTTTTTATTTGTTATGTTTTGTGTGTTTATTTTTTTTTCCCTGAAGAGTATTTCTTGATTATGCAGATGGGTCTTGTATTTAACAGCACAATCATTCTCAAAATTTCATTCTCAAAATTACCTAGTGGTAATAAAGTAATATTATAAACTCCAAAGACATTATCCTACACCTGTCTTTCAGTTATCAGCTATCCAACATTGAACCCCAACTATTTTTTACATTACCACGTAAGTATATCCACCAGTTTATGGTTCCTTGGCTGCTGTTTCAGGCAATTAAATATCAGCTATGATTCTCACTATTTTCCTGTCCCACCACATATTTTGTTTGCATTTTTTCCCACAACCACATTTCTATGATGTATTCAGGAATAGTCCTTGATTTTTAATTATTCTTTTTTTTTAATGACAAGTCTGATGTTGTTCAATACTTTCATATGTCAGAAGTTAATTCTATGTTGTTTCTTCATTGAAAATTTTGCTGTATATACTACCCTGGGTTGGTGGGTGTTTTTAAACTATTTTATTCCTTAGAAAATGCAATTCCACTGCCTCCTGGATTCAAACGTTTCCGATGAAAAAATCTGCAGTATTCTCATTGGGGTTCCTTGTACATCATAGAATGTTTTTCTCCTTCTGCATTCATGATTGTCTCATGTGCTTACTTTTGCTAATTTGACTCTCTTCTGTCTAAGAGTAGATCACTTTCTGTTTATCATATTTGGTGTTCATTGAGCATTGTGGATGTGTTAATGATTTTAATGATATTTGGCATTAGTCATTCTTTCTTTCAATACCTTTTCTGCTACTTTCTTTCCTCTCCTTCAGGCACTCCAATAAATCAAACCATTCTCCAATTTTTTTGTTATTCTGTTCCTTTTTGTACATTCTTTTTTCTCTGTTCTTCAGACTGCTTTATCTCTAAGAATCTATCTTCAAGTTCTCCAATTATTTCTTATGCCAGCTCAATTAAACTGTTGAGTACCATTGGAAAATTTTCATTTCAGTTACCATAAATTTAAGCAGCAAATTTCTATTAGCTCTTTTCTTTTTTTCCTTTTTCCTTTCCAAAAATTAAAAATAAGTCATTTTATTGATATCAGATATATTATTTAAACATATATTTTATCATGCTTAACTTTCATTTTTAATCATGGTTGCTATTAGAGCTTTAATATTATTTATAATGTCTGATTTAATGCTTTTGTAAATGCAACATCTGGCATCCCAAAAAGGCAGTTACTGTTACATGCTTTTTATGTGTGAGTGCTTGTGTGTTTATGGGTCTTGTTTCCTGATTATTTGCTCATTACATAACTTTTTGTTGTAAACTAGACATATTAGATAATATAATGTAGTCACTGCACTCCGACAAGTTTCTTCCCTTTTGCTTTGATGCTGCTGATTGTTCACTTGTTTGTTATTTAGTGACTTGACTTAATTATTTATTAGGTTCATTGAAATTTATTTCTCTGTGATATACAGCTTCAATGTAATTTCTCTTAGTGTGTAAACATGTGGATCTGCAATTCTCATTAATCCCCCATTACCATGAGATTCCACATGTTCAACTCCACCACTTGCTCACGGTTTCCTATATTGTATTTTGCAGTGTGCTAAGACAAAGATCATTAATCAATCTTGTCCTATTATTATCAGGCCCCTTTGCTGGAATAAACTTTGAGGATAGTATATGAGGTTTCCTGTTACCACAGGAGTTCTCTTCTACACAGTCAATTTTCTCTTTCATCTTTCTTAAAATTCTAGCTGTTCTACCATTTTAAGTTTGGCTACCATATAACTACCATCTTCTCCTAAGTTTTATCCATGACATCTACATTCTGATTGACAGCACACCTAGCCTTACAGTTCCTTATTCTCCAAAATAAACTATTTTGAGAAACCAGTGCTGTTTGTTCTTTTCACCTGCCATACCTCAAAGGCAAAAACTTTGCACTACTCTCTGGAAGTGAAAATGAAGTTTGTAGGATATTCTTTCAGACTTGTAACACTGCTGAATGAAATGGATGCTGGACATGAGTGGTAGACAATTATCCTAGAAGTTTGCTCCTCCCATCAGAATATTCAAATAAAAAAAAACAAGGTAAGAGGAAGGGCAAGGTGGTGGCAGGGTAAGGAGCTCCTAGAGTCAGAGTGTGCTACAGGGCAATTAGTAATCACACAGAGCTAGCTAAAGCACCTGCCTGTGTGCCCCAGGAGAACAGAAGAGCATCCTGCAGCACCCTTGAAAGTATAGAAGAAGGAGACTGCCCACCTGCAAGGAAGATTCATGAGTAGAGCACTCCACACCATGGAAGCTGGTGCCCATGCTCCACTGGTGGCAGAAGCCACCTCAGGAGCTATTTCATGGCTGAAATTGGAACTCCATTTTCCAAAAACTGGGGAAGAAGAGACAGTTGACTTCAGCTACTGATTAGTAAATTCAGCTGGCTAACGTATAATCCTCAAAACAGATAAAATTTGAGAATGTCCAATTCAGAAGGAGGCCAGTAGCCACCATTTTAACTTTGCCTCCATCATGAGGGGAAGTGGGGCTGAATGAAAATCACAGTGCTGATAGGGACTGGCTTTTTTCCATCCAGATAGGATTTCAGGTCTAGCTTGAAACCCAGCCCCACCTCCAGCAGAGAGGAAGCTGGTGGTATCTGAACCAACCTCTCAGGGAAACTGCAGGCCACAGCATGGAGGATGGTGCTTCTCTTCCATTGGCAGTGCAAGCTGCCTCAGGAGAAATTCCCTGGCTGGAGTTGGAAGCTCCATTTCTTAAAAATGGGGGAGCAAGAGATGGTTGGCCACTCACTTCAGCTACTGATAAGAAAACTTAGCTGACTAAAGTATAATCCTAAAAGCTAAAGTTAGAATCTGTCCAAGTCAAGCAGAGGCCAGTAGCCACCATTTTATCTCTGCTCATGGCATGAGGGGAAGCAGGGTAAACTGAAAATCACAGTGATGTTAGGGACTGGCTTCTTCCCACCAAGACCTGATTACTGCCTTGGCCTAGGCTCTAGCCCCACTTCCCAAAAGGTAGAAGCTGGGGGGCAACCTGCACCAGCCTCTCTGGGGGACTTCAAGTACTTTTGACCAGTACAGACTGAATTTTTGGAAACCTGGGGCTCCATCTTCACACCACAATAGGATAGGAGAAGAGCTGTTTCCTCAGCCTATCTGGTCAACTGCAGGTATATTCAGCCCTTATGAACTGGTTTGTTGAGTCCATTCTATTCCATTTTCACCCCTCCAGCCCCATAAGATAGGAGGGTCCTGGGGTTTCCTCATACTCTCAGGGCAACTACAGGTACTTTGGACTGCACAAACCCAACTGTTGGGAACCTGTGCCTCCACCCACACACCTAATAGGACAAGAGAGGAAGTGTGTTTCCCCAGCCTCTCTATATAACTGAATGTGCTTTTGGTCCACACAGACTGAATAGTTGTTCATCTGTAGCTAGATCTACACCCCCAAGTAGGATAGGAAGGGAGCTATGTCTCCTTAGCCTTTCCAGGCAATTGCAGGCACTTTTGGCCTGCACAGACTGAACTGCTGAGTGCCTGAGGAGCCACCTTTACCACCCTGTAGGATAGGAGGGGCATGTGAATCCTCAGCTTCTCTGAGAAAGGGCATGCATTTTCAGCTTGCACATACTAGATTGTTCGATGCCTGTGGATGTACCCCCAACCCCTAACAGGATAGAAGTGGTCTGGTGTCTCCACAGCCTCTCTGGTCAAAAGTGGATAATTTCAGCTTACAGGGACTGAACTGTTGGGTGGCTGTGAATTCACCCCACCACCCAATAGGATAAGAGGAAGCTGGTGTTTCCTCAGCCTTCCCAGGAAATGGCAGGCACTTTAGGCCTACGCAGACTGAATTTTAGGGTGTTTGTGGTTCCATTCCCATTCCCTAAAGGGCAGAAAAAACAGTACTCCCTCAACTTCTCAGGGAAACTGCATGTGTAGTTGGCCAACACCAATTATAGTTTTGAGCACTCTAGAGGGTCCATCCTCACCCTTGGCAGGGAGGGGGCAGGGCTACATCAGTCTACCTGGGTAACTGCAGTCATTTTAAACCACCATGGCATAGAGCTGCCCACACATGCAGCTCCACCCCTGCCCCAGGTAAGGGAGGAAGAGGACGGAAGCTTCATCCATCTCTCTTGGCAACTACAGACAATCTTGTCATGCAAAACTTGGATTATTACACATAGCTGAAGCTCTGTCCCTAACCCTTGCAAAGGAGAAAGGTGGGAGAAGCTTCATCAATTACTGGGGCAACATGGACAACTTCAGCTTACACAGCTTACAGTGCTACCTACATCCTTGACTCTTACTACTCAACAAGCAAGGGAAAAAAGGGAAGAAAGCCTTAAAATAAAGAAAGAAAGTGCATGCAGAATAAATGCACCTAGAAAGCTAGATGCCTGACACTCCCCCCAAAATTACAATCCATACCAAGAAACAGGAAGATATGGCCCAGTTAAAGGAAAAAGATAAGCCTCCAGATGACATAAAGGACTTACGATAACTAATCATAGATGTACAAACAATGGCTAAAGAGATTAAGGATATTAAGAAGACATTAGGTGAGCATAAAGAAGAATTTGAAGGCATACATTTAAAAAGTAGCAGATGGTATGGGAATAAAAATCACAATAAATGAAATAAAAAATACATTGGTAGCATGTATCAGCAGATTTGAGGAGGCAAAAGAAAGGTTTGGTGAGCTTGAAGTTATGGCACCTGAAAGCAAACATACAAAAGAACAAATGAAGAAAAGAATAGAAAAAAATTGAAAAGGGTCTCAAGAAACTAAATAACAGCAAGAGACATGCAAACATATGTGCCATGGGTTTCCAGGAAGAAGAAGAGAAGGAAAAAAGAGCAGAAGGAATATTTGAAGAAAGAATGCTAGACAATTTCTGAAACTTATTGAAGGACATAGATGTCTGTTTCCAAGAAGCACAACAGGCTCCCATTTGAATAAATCTGAATAGACCAACTCCAAGACACATATTAATCAGAATGTCAAATGCCAAAGGCAAAGAGAATTCTGTGATCAGCAAGAGAAAAATGATACATAATGTATAAGGGATATCTAATAAGAAAATTGCTGATTTCTTATCAGAAACCATGGTGGCAAGAAGTATGGTACTGAAAGAGAAAAACTGCCAACCAAGAAACTTATATCCAGCAAGATTGTCTTTCAAAAGCAAGTTTGAGTTTAGAATATTCACAGATAAACAGAAACTGAGAGAGTTTATTAAAAAAAGAGACCAGCTTTGCAGGAAATAATAAAGGGAGTGTTGCAATCTGAAAAGAAAAGAAGAGAAAGAGGCTTGGAAGAGGGCTTAGAAATGCAGATTGTATAGATCACAGTAACTAAAATAGTGGTGAAAATAAAATATGTCATGTAAAACCCGAAGGTCAAAATGAGTGAAATAAGAACTGCCTTTACTGTATTAAAATTGAATGTTAATGGATTAAATTCATTAATCAAAAGACACAGACTGGTGAAATAGATAAGAAAATATGAGCCATCTATAAACTGTCTAAAAAGATTCTCTTTAGACCCAATGATACCAACACATTGAAGGTGAAAGTTTGGGAAAAGATATTCCACGATTATAGTAACCAAAAAAAAGTTGGAGTAGCTATTCTTACATCACATGAAATAGACTTTAAAAGCAAAACTGTTTTTAGAGATAAGGAAGGACATTACATATTATAAAAGGAATCATTCACCAGGAAGAAATAACAATATAAATGTATATCACCTAACCAAGATGCCCCAAAATACATGAGACTAGCACTGACAAATCTGAAGGGAGAAATAGATATCTCTACAATAAGTTGGAGACATCAATACATTACTCTCAACATTGCATAGAACATCTGTGCAGAAGATCATGAAAGGAAAAGAGAGCTTGAATAATATGATAAATGGAGTAAACCTAATAGACATATACAGAACATTACACCCCAAACAGCAGAATATACATTCTTTTCAAGTGCTGATGCAGCTTTGTCCAAGACAGACCATATTTTGTGTCAAAAATCACATGTGAATAAATTCAACAATATTGAAATTTTGCAAAGCACTTTCTCTGAAAATAATGGAATAAAGTTGGACATCTAGAAGAGGCAAAAAAAAAAAAAGGAAAAATTCACAAATATATTGGGATTAAAAAACACACTCTTAAATAATCAGTGGGTCAAAGAAGAAATTTCAAGAGAAATTAATAGATATCTTAAGATGAATGAAAATGAAAACACAACATATCAGAACCTATGGGATGCAGCAAAGGCAGTGATGAGAGGAAACTTTTAGCCCTCAATGCTTACACTAAAAAAGAAAAAAGAGCTAAACTCAATGATTTAACTACACAGATGGTGGAACAAGAAAAAGAATACCAAAATATTCTGAAATCAAGTAGAAGGAATGAAATAATACAGATCAGAGCAAAAATAAATGAAATTGAGAACCAAAACAATAGAGAGAATTAATAAGAGCAAAGGTTGTTTCTTCCAGAAGATTTACAAAATCAACAAACCCTTATCTAGACTGACAAAAAGAGAAAGAAGATGCAAATGAATGAAATAAAAAATGAAAATGGGGACATTACTCTTGGCCCCACATGAATAAAAGAGATCATAGGAGGATACTATGAACAACTGTATCCCATAAAATTAGAGAATATAGACAAAATAGAAAAATTCCTAGGCATGTACAAAAAACCTGCACTGATCCTAGAAGAAATAGTTATCAAAGAACTCCCCCAAAATGAAAAGCCCAGGATTAAATGGTTACACAGGTAAGTTCTACCAAGTATTCAAAGAAGATTTAATACCAATCTTACTCAAGGTCTTCCAAAAGTTGAAAAAGAAGGAATGTTACCAACCTCATTTTCTGAAACCAATATTCCTGTAATACCAAAGCCAGATAAATTTACAGACCCATTTCACTAATGAATAAAGTTGCAAAAATTCTAATTAAAATACTTGCTAAACAAATCCACCAACACATTAAAAGAATTATTTCTCATGATCCAGTGCCTTTTATGCCTTTTATACCAGGCATGCGAGAGTGTTTAAATACAAGAAAATAAATCAGCATAATATACTAAATTAATAAATCAAAGAAGAAAAATCATATGATCTTATTGATTGAGGCAACAAAGGCATTTGACCAAATACAGCATCCCCTCTTGATAAAAAACTACAAAAGATTGAGATTGAAGGAAACTTTCTTAACGTGACAAAGGCTATATATGAAAAATCCAGAGATAACATTGTACCCAATCATGAAAGACTGAACATTTCCCATTGAGATCAGGAACAAGACAAGGATGCCCCCTTTCACCACTGTTGTTCAATATATTGCTAGTGGTTCTAGCTAGAGCAATTGGGCAAGAAAAAGAGATAAAATGCATCCAAATCAGAAAGGAAGAAGTAAAACTTTTTCTATTTGCAGATGATATGATCTTATATCTAGAAAGTCCTGAAAAATCTACAACAAAGGTGCTAGAGGTCATAAACAATTTCAATAGAGTGTCAGGATACAAGATCAATACCGCAAAATCAGTGTTACTTCTATACAATCATAATGCACAATCTGAGGAGGCATTCAGGAAAAAAATTCCATTTACAGTAGCAACTAAAGAATCAAATATTTAGTAATAATCTTAACCAACCATGTAAAGCACTTGTATTCGGTAAAGTATAATGCATTGTTAAAGAAATTTTAAAAAGATCTAAATAATTAGAAGAATATTCCATGCTCATGGATTGGAAGACTAAATATCATTAATACGCCAATTCTACCCAAATTGCTATATAGATTCAATGAAATCCCAATAAATATTCCACCACTATATTTAAAACAATATGGAAAACACAATTATCAAATTTATTTGGAGTGGTAAGGGGCCCCCAAATAACCAGAAAGACCTTAAAAAGAAAAAGCAAGTTGGAGGATTCTCACTTCTAGACTTTAAATCAAATTTCCTAATTACAGTGGTAAAAACAGCATGGTATTGGGATAAAGATAGAGCAATGGAACTGAAGAGATGGTTCAGAAACAGACCCTCACATCGTGGTCAAGTGATTTTTAACAAGCCTTTCAAATTGACCAGCTGGGACAGAACAGTCTATTCAACAAATGGTGCTGGCAGAACTGGATATCCATAGCCCAAAGAAAGAAAAAGGTCCCCTCCCATTTAACTCATACAACCATTAACTCAAATTGAATCAAAGACCTAAATATAAAAACAAGAACCATAAAGCTCCTAGAAGAAAATGTAGGAAAACACCTTCAAGAACTGGTGGTAGGTGGTGCATTCTTCAACCTTACACCAAAAGCATGAGCAATGAAAGAAAACATGATTAAATGAGACCTCCTCAAACTTAAACACTTTTGTGTTTCAAAGGAGTTCATCAAGAAGATGAAAAAGCAACACAATCAATAGGACAAAATATTGGAACACCACATATCTGAAAAGGGTTTGATTTCTATTCTATATAAAGAGATCATGCAACTCAACAATAGAAGAGCAAGAAATCCTTTTAAAAAATGGGAAAAAGATTTACAATAGACATTTCCCAAAGAAGAAATACAAATAGCCAAAAAGCACATTTAAAATGTTCCATATCACTAGCTATTAGGGAAATGCAAATCAAAACAATGAGATATCATGTAACATGGCATAGAATGGTCATTATTAAGAAAAACAACAGAAAACAATAACTCCTAGAGAGGATGTGGAGAAATAGGAACACTCCTTCACTGTTGAGGGGATTGTAAAATGGTCCAGGCTCTGTGGAAGATAGTTTCGCAATTTTTCAGGAAGGTAAATATAGGACTGCCATATGATCCACCAATTCCTCTACAGGGAATATACCCAGAAGAACTGGAAAATGTGACACAGACATCTTCATACCGATTTTCATAGTGGCATTATTCACAATTGGCAAAAGACAGAAAGAACACAAGTGCCCATCAATCAATGAATGGATAAACAAAATGTGGTATATACATATATTGTAATACTATGTTACAGTAAGAAGAAATGAAATTTGGACACATATTCTAACATGGATAAATCTTGAAGACGTTATGCTAAGTGAAGTAAGCCAGACAAAAAAGGACAAATATTTGAATTGTTTCATTAAATATGAAGAATAAATGCATGGAGTTAAAACCTAGAGTATAGGTATAGGTTATTAGTAGATAAAGAGGAAGATGGAGAATAACTAATGATCCTTAATGTAAGTAGAAGTTTTCATTAAATTGACTGATAAAGAATGGAAATAGATAAAGTTGATGGGAACCCATTATAGTGAATAGCAGCTGGTTTATAAATGGGATTGTGGCTGAAAAGAGCAGTCTAATGATTTAAATATCAACTGAAAGATAGAAAATAATCTAGAGGCTGAATAGCAAAGTAAACCTAGAGGTGGATGAGAGTTGTGGTTGATGGTACAGATGCAAAAGTGTCTTTCTGTAAGCTAGAATGGATGTACATCACTATTGCAGGGAAGTGGGAATGTGGAGAAACGTGTGAAAATACAATTGTTGCGACCTATGGAATGTGGTTAACAGGAACACTGTAATTTTCTTGCATCAATGACAAAGATGTACTGTGTTGATAATGGGAGGATATAGAGAAGTGTGCCAAAATGTATGCTATGAACCATAGAGTTAATAGTCTGATGGTATTATCTCATCATCTGTAGCAAATATTCCATCACTAGTGGTGTGTTGGTGAAGGAGTATTATACTGGAATTATAAACATATGCATGATTGTTTTGTAAGTTCAAAACCTCTGAAATAAAATATATTTTGAAAATAATAAGGTAGCTTGGGGGAAAAATACACCAAATGTAAGTATGGACTATAGTTATTAATAATATTTGATGATGCTTTTGCATAGTTTGTAACAAACATATTACAACAATGCAAGGTGTTGGTGGAGGGGTGATGTATAGGACTCCTGTAGAATGTTACACATGTTTATTTTGTAAATTCATAAATTTCCTATTCATTTATTATTTATGTATATTCATGTATGAAAGATACACTTCAATAAAAAATATTTTAAAAAACAATAAAAAACAAAGGCAAATATGTAAAATATCATCTATCTTCTCTGGATTGAGCAAAGCTTTCACCTTTTCAGTGGAAGAAAGTAATCCCTGGTGCATTACTTGCCCTTCTCTGGAATATATATTCTGCAATATGGGGCTGAGGTGGGATGGATGGGATTCTCTTGCTTGTAGTTGTAGACTCTCTTGGTTCCTTGGGATGGACGTTGTCCATCATCATCTCCTTTTTTCTAGTCCTGGGTAAGTCCAATGAACTGGAGAGTAGGTATTGCAACTCCATTGAATTTCAGGGCCCATCTGGCATACGGACAGCCAAGAGATTAAAGTCTCTTGGATTATACCAACAAACTCCAGCACAAACTATAGGTTCAAATAAAAGTGACAGAAGAGACGTGTAAAGAAGTCACATCTGAGTCCAGCAGTGCCAACTCCTGAAGCAAAAGTTACATTTAACTATGAAGGACTATACTCCTGCTGAATTGAGTGATTTAGGGAAAAGCTACAAGCAGAAATCTAAATAGTCCTTGCCTAACTTCTTTCTAAGGTTATGGGACAATGGAACAGAAGGAGTTGTACTATCTGAGGTGGAAGTGAATAAATTGACATCCATTACCATTCACCTTTCTCTATGTAAGCATTCATATACCACCTCTAGTGAAGCAAAAACAGCATTTCTACTGGTATGGTTGGTTGATGGATGCAGGGCTGCTTGTCCTATGAAGGGGAAATACCTCATGCCACCCCACATTGGAAATCCATGTAGGAGTTACAGGATATTTTGCAGGAATTAGGAATGAAAAATTCTATTTATGTGGTAAATTTTGCAACCTGATGCCAAAGCTTTTACAACAGGAATAAAATACACTGTGAGGCATACTGCCCCTGATCATTATCATAGACATCTGGTGTGGATCCTGAGCCCCCTACTGAGGCACCCTGTGTCATGAGTTTCACAGGCTATAGTAGATCTAGGGAAAGATCAGAAAGGCTTGGGGAAAGGGGATTGAGGTTTGTACAGGAGGAAAGACATACCAAAGGGATGATGATCCTAATCTTGTGTCACATAAACAAATGTGGGTAGATATTATTGCTGTGGGCACTGACTGAGAGACAATCAATGGGCAGTCTAATCCTGTTTTAGTGAAACTTTGGAACAAATTCCCTAAGAAGAAAAGCTTTATAAAATCATCCCCTAAGTCTGCTGGTGGAGAAGGGAAGCTAGGAAAGAAGCTGCCACCCTAAATCCAGGAACATTTTGCTTCCCAGATTGAAACTTGGTAGGCACACTTCTCCCTACCCTAGGGGAGGGATCAAGATCCTCAGGTAAGAAAAATAGCCTGGGGCCCAGGGGATCAGAAGCCACATGTAGAATTAACCATTTATTAGTCACCTACTCATCAGCAAAAGGTGTTAGCCTTAGTAGACATGGGAGCTGAATGTAATTTAATTCATGGCAAAATAGCATGATTCCATGGAATAGTGTTGGCTATAGATGGCTATGGTGGAAGGGCTAGGTGTAACAAGATATAGAAATGTAATTTTAGCTTAAAACTCTTATCTACTTGGCCAGGGAATTAAAAAACACAGTTTGTCCTGTAATTCCCCAATTTAAACCTTTTAACAGCCTTAAAATGAGGGGTAATTAATCCAATTACAAAAATTCTGTAAGCAGAGAAAAAATCCTTAAAGCCAATGGAAAGTTCTTTTATAAATTATGATTAAACAAATTACACAATTGTAATATATTTCAGAAACTAGCAGTCAGTATGCTTTTAAGCTTATTCACAATCGTATAATTTTAAAGAAGGAAAAAGATTTAGCCTCCTGTGGAGGGAGGAAAAAGAACATTTCTTGCATAAACTACAATTGTCCAATTTTACTTGGCTTGGATGTAATCTCCCTAGGTTGATAGGATACCAGTAAAATGAACTAGCATTATATGTACTAAATATTTAAGATGATGAAAATTTTAAGTTCATTTTTAATGAAATATAGATCTGTCCTAAAGTGAAAATAAGTAATTTTCTTAGAAAAGAATGAGAAAGGTAAGACAAGACATATGAATAAATATTTACCAATAAGTAAATGTTATTGGTTTCTAATTGTAATTTAATAAGCTCATTTAAAGATAAAAATAACTTATGGTTATAGAAAGTTTGCAAAAGCTTTTTCTAAACTGACTATTTATATAGCTAATTCTAGAAAACCATTATTAAATAAAAACCTGAATAAATATTAATAATAAAGCATAATTTCATAACAGAAAACCCTGTTAGAGGACACCCCAATCTGCATATTAAAGTGGTAGAAGGTGAAAGGTAATCTTAATTCTATTGGGAATCTTAAGTTTTCATAAAATAATAAAGCAGTTTTTTTTTTTCTTCTTATACTGCTAAAATGAAATATCTGTTAATTTAATGTAATCATGGTAAAAGTATAAAAGTAAAAAGTAAAGTACTAAGAATAGGTAAGTACATTTAATATTTATAAACTGCATGGGAAGTGTTTAGAAAGTATATAAAACTTAAAAGAGGTAGACTTCTGTATTGTCAGCTTCACTTGTTAAGTTTTAGTTATTGACTATGTCAGTCACTACGTCCCCTAAAACAATGAAAGTATCTACTACATCTGTGAACATGCTTCTGAAATGAATGGAAAGTATGTTGCTGTTTCAGACTCCTGCAGCAGCCAGTGATGGCTTGATATGGCCATATTTTGCATCTAGACTGGTTCTGTTTCACATTGCCAGAAGGTATTGTGCACCCAGTCCAGTGAAACACTATAGCTTCTCTCCAAGGGCCAACTGTGCTGTGACATGCTGGGTTTATGAAGGACATACCAAGTGGAATAATAACTACCAGAGTAATGTGAGTAGAACTTAAATAAACACAATTTACATTATAACCTGCTCCCATGGAGAGGCAGCATGTATGATATTGCAAATTTGGAGCTTAGATCTATTAACTCCAACTTAAAGAGGAACTTGTACATTAATTAGATTAAGTATTGTATCTATATGACTAATAAATATGATAATATGTGTTCTATTCAAGATTAATTGCAGGATATTGAACATGCTATAAGTCTTGATAAGTGATCCATTTTCACCCATGTACCTTCAAAAATTCTAAGTTATTTCTTCCTGAATCAATGTCTTCCAGAACAAGGTTTTAATCATGTTGGGATTCCATCCAGTTCCAAACATGGACCCACCTTCAGTCAACCTCAATATAATAGCCATGTAGTTTCACACGCCATCAGGCAAGGATAACTGCCTATAACCATCAGGAAACAGCTACAGAAGAATGACCATCACCTTTCAGCTCCTTAATGGTGCAAACTTTCTGAGGGGGGAGTTGAAGCATGTTAGTATAGAAAACAGGTCAGACTAAAAAACACCAAAGACCCTAATCACAAGGTCCATTTTGAAAGCCCTGGGCTTGAAAGAAGTCCTGGATAACTCCAAACAGAAAAGCTTCCCAATTGGTTCCCTGAAAGCTCACAGATGAAAGTAAATGAGCAACCCATCAGGAGAGCAAATAGCTGGGACCCTATGTGTGTCTATGAAGACTCTCCTTATGTCTAAATTAGTTTTGATGCCACCATAGAAAACTCAGAGGATTTAGAAGGGAAAATGTGTGGTATTAGATGCCTCCTTACGGGACTCCCCTACCTGGTATTTTATATACTAATAGAAATGTTGCTTATATTTTTAGACCAGATAGACTTACCCCTTATTGTTCCCCATAAACATCTTTGTTTTCACCAATAGTACCTTATCCAATACCTTCCTGCAGTTAGTTTCAGGAGTAACCCATGCCCAAAATTGGACGTAATGTTAGGCATAGACCTACCATCATTGGGTGCTACTGGTCTTCCTGGGACTGTCACTCCTGTGTACTGGAGAGCATGGAACACACCTTGCTTCCATGGCAGAGTATAGTCCATCAACAAGTTTGAAACGAAGTTATAATGAAACTCATTAACATTCAAAGTTCCTGATCACTCCCATAATATTTCACAAGCTTTAAATCATACACAAAAACACTTACAGCACATTAATAAATTGCTATTTATTAATGCAATTAATAAATTAATAGCTATTGATTCCCCTCTAAATGGTATAATTCCCTTTATTGGCCCTGGTGAAGTATAGAATTACCAGGTGACTTGGCAATTCCATTTTAGGTATATACCCGGAATAATTCAAAGCAGGTACTCACACAGTTATTTTCACACTGATGTTCATAGCAACGTTATTCTCAATTACCAAAAGATAATGGCAGCACAAGTGCCCATCATCCAATGAATTCATTAAATTGATTAAATAATATGGTACATACACCCAACAGAATGCAATGAAGTCCCAATGCATGCAACATGGTTGACCCTTGAGGACATTATGTTGAGTGAAATAAAATTGTATAATCTCACTGATAGTAGCTAACTATAATAAACAAATGCATAGAGTTGGAATCTACAATAAAGGTCATCAGGTGATAGGTTGGGGATTGAGATTGGGGAGTTGATGCTTAATTTGTACAGAATTTCTATTTAGAATGATTGTAAAGATCTGGATCTACATGGTGGTGATGGTAACACATTAATGTATGTATAATCAACAGCACTGAAGTATATAGGTCAACATGGTTAAAAGGGGAAACTTTAAGTCATATATATTAGAATAAAATTTAAAATGTAAATCATAAGAGTGCACAAAACATTGAATCCTATTTTATATAATGGACTATAGTTAATAGTACTTGTATAAGAATGTTCTTTCATATATTGTAATGAATATACATTTATACAAACTATTATTCATACAGTGGTATATGAGAAAAAATACACTTAATGTAAACTAAGGAAAATAGATAAGAGTACTCTTTAGATAATCATTCATCTAATGAAAGATAACTACTATTAAATTATTAGTACATTTATTTAAAAAGTGGCAAATGTTTCACACCCCATGTGATGTGTTGGCTTTGGGAAGATGTATGGGAATCCTGTATTTTATGCATGATTGTTCTGTAAACCCATAATTTCATTAATATAAAATAAGTGAAAAATGAAAACCATGGTAGGAATTAGACTGAAGGAGGACATAGGATGCAAATCCATAACCAAATAAAATTTATTGATTGTCTAAAAAATTCCAGATATATTAAAAAGATAATCATATTTGAATGCTATCCCCATTTTATAGATCTAGAGAGGTTGAGAAATTTGCCTAAGATAAATCTATTTTATGTGGTACAATTAAGAGATATATCCAGGTTTTCTGGCTTTTATTTGATTATTTTCCAGATATACTTTTAATAATTTCAATACTTATCATGATTAGGAGAAATGAAAGGGCATAAACATAGACTCAGAGTATTTTAAAAAATGAACAAGAAAGAAACCTACCTAACAAAACATAAACTACATAATTCCAGATATCAATAACATCTACCAAGAAGGGTATACATATAATGAAGAAGATGTATATTAAAGAATGAAGCTTGTCAATATTAATACTTTCTATGTGATTTGCTGGTTCTTGGTGAGATATATTTTTATGTAAGTGGTAAATTGTATTTATATAAATAGCATTTTAGCTAAGTGGTAAATCAAGAACTATATTAAAATTTTAAGTTTAAAATTGCTTTATAAATCTAGAACAATTGAATTATCCAAAATTTGCATTGAACAAAAAAGCAGTTAAAGTAGAAAAGTGAACAATATACTTAAATAATCTATTGTTCAAGACTGGTTTAAGTGATACACAAAACAAATTAGAAAACATAATTTTCATTGAATAATAAGACAATTTTGTTTAGAGTATCCAGGTCTTTGTTTACATTATCCATCTGTTCTTGTATATTATCAAGATAATAGATCAAAAGACATATTTTTCACATATGCAAAACACATCCATTCCATCACATATCAAAAGAAACAAGTCCTTTAAATAAGAACTCTGAGTCAAAAGTCTTATTGAAAATCAGAGGTATTCTCTGTCGGATGTACCTGTGAAACCTAGAAAATAAGTTACCTACCTCCACAATATAATGGTGGGACACTTGCAGGATAAACATTCCCATTTCAAAGAGTGAAACTGAGTGGAAACAAGGATCACAGATCCCAGAAAAAATCAGAAGCACAGCAAGAAAAATTCCATTACAGTGCAAAGAATATGAGGCATCTGTGGTCATTGTGGTGTCATTCAGGGCACAGGAAGGAGCAGCTTCAAACTTTCCAAGCACTTTTGCATGGACCATGTTTTCCCATAACACCAGATTTTAGGATCCATCCACTAAGCACCCCAGAATGATGTCCACACTCTTCCTGAATGCAGGAGTACATGCCAAATAAAATCAAAGTATTGGGGTGGTGGCACTCTCCCTCTTCGTCAGGGCTCAAGACTCAATATCTCCAAGTGCCAGGATAGATGGCCTGTCCCTTTCAAGCACATGGATGGACTTGTCCTTTTCAGCATCTATGGATAGGTATGCTTTTTTGGCCTAAGTTATTTTTTATCCATTCTTCTATATCAATATTTATATCCTTGAAACTGTTTTTCCTTCAGTTTGAAATTTCTCTGTCACTTTCATTCCAGTTTGATGGTGTTTCTATTCATACAAGTTCTTCAAAAACCTCCAGTTTTAGGCAGTATAACGTGGTACAAAATATCAGTTAAAAAAGATTTTCCCAGGTCTTTCTTGGATTACTGCAATTTAAGTCATGACTTCCATTAAAATGAATGTCTGGATCCATATTTAGGCACATTTTCATTAACGAAGATTGTTCATTTAACCCTTCACATGGAGCCCAGTTCTCTGGGGAGTTACTTACTGAAAACTCATGGTGACTCCTGATAGAAAAGGTTCTTCCCCTATCCTCAGAACACATAATTTTGAATATAGGCTGAGCATATTAAAATAAATGACTTCTGCTTTCTGTGCTTAATAGTTTGTCAGCTTATTCCTGTCCTCTAGCATTTAATTTTAAGCTGTGAGGAGGAACCAGGTAGAAATGTCCACAATTAATTTGGAAATCTCTTTGGCTAAATATCCAAGTTCATTGCTTACAATGTGGACTTTCAATCCAATATTTGGACATTATTTTATCAATTTGTCAGCTACTTTATAACAAGATGATCTTCTCTCCAGTTGCAAATAATATATTCACCATCTCCTTCTAAGTCTTGATTTGAGGTAACTTTAGTTTCCATATGTTTTCCAACAGTCTGTGTAAAGCAATCTTGGCTTTTTCTATTAATTACCTCATAATCTTTTCTGATTTCCACAGAGTTTAGATATTTGTAATAGCAGCAACCCACTTTCCAATACCAAAAATATCTTAGTATCCTAGTGATTATGCAAAATACCAGAGTATGGGTGGCTAAATACAGGAATTTATTTGCTCACAGATTCCTCCTAGGGTTATTATCATATTGGTTGCCAGACAAGTCTTGATTTCTTTGGGGTTTCCTGTCACATGTCAAAGAACTCCCCTTTCTCTTCCAATTTTCATTGACTCTCCGGTTCTTTCTTTATGGGACTTTTTTCTTTTCTTTATGGGAAAGAATTGGAATATTTAATTGGCATCAGTTTATGTAACTTCAGGCTATTGCTAACAGAATCTTAGTTAACTGTTTAAAATTTGGCTATCTAGTGAAGTCAGCAAAGTGAAATAATATATAAGCTAATGTGATGGTGATTTGAAGCAAAGGAATAATTTCTTGCAGGAACACTTTTTTTTTTAAAACACAGACTTCAATTTCTTTTAGTTCATATTTATCAA
>JAQZBX010033026.1:0-25583 GCA_029593785.1 Cabassous unicinctus | reverse complement strand
CGCTCCCCGCCCCCCTGCCGCTGCTGCCGTGTCCACACGGCCTTCCTCATTCTTCCTTCCCGCGGCCGCAGGTTCTCCGGGCTGGTATCCCAGGCTCGGCTCCCCTGCTCGCCCCTCACCCCTCCCTGCCTCTGCCACTCGGAGAGATCGCTTCCCCTCCCTCCCAGTCTCTCTGTCATTTGGGTTTCCCCTCAAAGCTTTACAGAGCAGATAAAGCAGCTGGAAACACTGCCAGGCTGAGGGGAGAGGCAAAATTGCTGAGTAAACTTGTTTTTTGCAGCTGCCCGCTGATACTAAGGCTTGGCCAAGAGGGGGCGGAGCCAGACAACTTGCTTTTCTTTCCTCTTTCCTACCCCCTTTCCTCTTTCTTTCATTTTTTTTTTAAATTAGGTGCTCCTAGTTTCTCTCTTCTTTGCTGTGCATCTTCAGTAATCTCCCATTCTCCCTATATATTGATTTTGTATTCCAAACTATCTATTATCCCTCCTTCATCTTTCTGCCTTCTGCTTTCTGCTGGTGAAAAAGAACAAAGTTGTAGGAATCATATCGCCTGATTGGAACACTTAGTATAAAAACACAATAATAAAAAAGTATCCTATTGATGAAATAGACAAAATGTACCACACACAAATGGGGTCCATTGATGTTTCACAGAGGACAAGGGCAAGTTGATGTAGAAAGTATGATGTTCTCAACAAGTGATGCTGGAACAATAGGATGTAATCATGCCAAACAAATAAAGGAACTTAGGCACAGATTTTATTAATTTCACAAAATTTAAATCAAACTGAATCATACCAGTTAAAAGTAAAATGCATTGTAAAACTGAGAGAATAAAACATAATGAAAATCTAAGGACCTGTGGTATAGTAACAAGTTTTTAGATATAGCAACAAAAGCATGATTTATGAGAGATTAAAATTTGTTAGTTTTTATTCAAATGTAAAATTTCTGCTGTGTTAAAGACATTGATAAGGGATTTAAAAGAAAATTCACAGGTTTGGAAAAAATCAAAGCTCATCTGATAAATATTTGTACCCAAATGTACAAATTAATCTTAACACCACAAAATAAGAGAGCAAATGCTGATTTTAAAAATGGGTAAAAGATCTGAATAGAATTCTAACTTAAGAAGATAGACACTTCCCAAATAAGCATACCAAATGAAGCTCAACCTCCCTGTGCCAACTAGCAATGAATCTGGAAAAAGACCTTTTCCAAAAAGGGGAACTATTAAATATGAATGAGTTTTTATGACTAAGAGATTTCAAAATGATTTGGGAGGTCATTTCACAAGTTAAGCTTATGCATGTCTCAGCAGGATCTCATTGACTGCCACAGTAAACAGTGCTTCAAATAGTATGCCTCCTGATGCACTAGAGATATCAAGACACTAAAAGCAGGGCATAGAATCTTAGAAATTTGGTGCCCTGTCTGTCAGAGGGCCCTAATTTGGAATTTATGTTCCCATTGTAACAGAGTTAGATTCATTTATGGATTCCCAACCCACAGCTTTTCTGCTTCTTTTATTTGAACCTATAATTAGCATTATATTTGTTAAATATATGTCCTAGAGTCTTAAATCTTTGGTCTCTTCATGTGCAGGTTGAGTCTTGAGTCTCAGCAGTTTCATCACCTACCATCCAGTTCATTGGATTCACCCAGGGCAACTAACAAAGATATGATAATGGACAATTATCATTCCAAGAAACAGAGGTGTCTGCAACTGCAAGCAAGAGAGTTCCATCCATCGGTCCCATAGGACAAATCCCCCTCTCAATTAGAAACAGAGTGGGCTGCACAATCTCCAAATCCTGAAGATTGGGGAATGAACAATGAACTAAAGTAGACTTATTATTATAACAATGGAGGAACTTTTATCATTGCTCTAAAGGCAGTGGCTACCAGAGTTTCTGAGTGTAGGGAAGAATAAGTGTAACATGCGGCATTTTCAGGACATTGGAATTGTCCTACTTGACATTGCAATGACAGATAGAGGTCATTATACATTTTGTCATAATCTAAAATTGTGCAGGAAAGAGTGTTAATTATAATCTAAACTATAGTCCATGGTTAGTAGCAATGCTTCAATATGTTTTTGTCATTTGTAACAAATTTTCCATACTAATGGAAGATGTTGTTAATATGGGAAAGAGTGGGGGGATAGTGGAGCATAGGGGAACCCCCTATATTTTTTATGTAACATTTATGTAATCTAAAGATATTTAAAAAAAAAATAATTTAAAAATAAATAAATAAAAATATTTAAAAACTCAACATCATTTGTCCTTATGGAATTGCACAATTAAAGCCACAATGATATATCATCACATGCTTATTACAATAGATAAAAACCTAAACACTGACAATAGTAATTGCTGCTGAGTTTGTGGAGCAGGAAGACTCTCATTCTCTGCTAATGAGAACACAAACTGGTTCAGCGGGAAGATAGTTTAGCAGTTTCTAGTAAAACTAAACATAGTCTTACCATACAATCCAGCAATTGTTCTTTTGAGTATATATATGGGCAATATGAATACTTGAGTCAACACAAAAACACACACGTGAATGTTTACAGCAGCTATTTTTATAATCTCCAAATCTGAGAGCAAACAAGATGTTGTTCAATAGGGTAGTAGGTAAACTCTCTGTGCTATATCTATACAATGGAACATTACTGAGATAAAAAGAAATGTTCCAATCAGTCAAAAAAGATACAGATGAATCTTAAATGATTATTGCTAATTAAAGGAATCTCTTTTAAAATGATGTATATGTTGATATCAATTATATCACCATTTTGATGTAGCAAAACAATGAGACAATAGAATGTTCATTAGTTGCCAGACTACTGGGGAGAGAGAAGAATTGAATTGGGGAAGCACAGGGGAATTTTTAGAGTAATGAATCTATTCTATGCATTGTGTAATTGTAGACAGATGACATTATACATTTGTTAAAACACATTGAACTTAACAACACAAAGAGTGAACCTTATGTATTCAAGTAAAAAATCATTTACAAGGTCAAGGGAAATCCAGATAGAATGAAAAGGTTGCAAATTTATCTAACTATATAAAAAATGCATAATTTGCCCTGACAAGAGGGGCTGAGGGAAAAGGTGCTGAAAAAGTAATTTTGGATATGAATGGATCCTGTAAAATGAAGTCAAAAGAAACTGTGCATAAGTACTGAACTCTACTTAATAAAGTAGCATTCTACCATGTATGGATTAACAATTCTAATACTTCTATACATGTACATTGGAATCAAGAAATTCATAGACAGATGGTAGATGAGGAAATATTTTTTCTCACTGTGAAGTGGGGGCTTACAGATAATTAAGGGTAGGAGGTTAGAATGTTCTATGTGATAATTGTTTAGAGTAGACAAAACAATATGAACTCATGTATATGTGAATATAGATATAGAGGGTCCTATGTAAACATATTTCTAGACATTAATATGTACAAGTTTAGTAAATACACATGTATTTCCTTACACTCTTTGCAGAGATGACCTAGGGGCCACAGTAACAGGGAGCACAGATAATGTCCAGACTTTGGAATTTAACACCATTCTCCAATAAGTGTCTTGTAGAAATTGCTGACTCTAGGAAATAAATATGCAAGGAGCACCTGGCACATCTTGTAGTGCCAAAGAGTAAATGTGTGCTAAATAAACCCCTCAATGATGGGGTTGTAGTAAAGAGAAACAGGGTGGAGATGAAAGAGCTCTTATGACCAAAAGTAGAACAAATTGAACAACAAGAAAAGCAGCATTGTATCACACACCAAAGTATGAAATAACAGTCATGAGTCCATCCTGAAATAACTAAATTATTGATTAGTTAAATAAGAGGAGACAAATATCTCATGCAGAAGAATTCAATAATTGATGTAGATATTGCTCTCTCAATCCTGTGCAGCATAATTCCCAGTCCTGAAGACCTTCTCATATCTCTTTCCAAAGGTGATGTAAGGAAAGGCTGAGAAATGAACTTTATACTAGGAGAACCTCAAAACACTGTCGATTAAGATCAATATGAACAGTGATAAGTCACATTGATAGGCTGCACCCTGGATATGATGTGTTTTATCTCTGGTGTCTTCCTCCAAAAACACATAAACCCAGTCTAATCATGAGAAGAATATCAGAAAATTCTAACTGAGGGATACATTATAATACACACGAACTCCACTCCTCAAAAAATCCAGACTATCAAAAACAAAGAGGGTCTGTGAATCTGTCACAGTCTCAAAGGGACTAAGAATTTATGACAAACAAATGCAAGGCTTTATATTTCCCTGTTATTTGGAACAGGGAAAGAGGAGTGAGAAGTTCTTGGACACTATCTCTAACACCCTTGCAATTTTTTCCATAAATCTAACAATATTGTAATATTAAATTTACTAAGGAACAAAATTGTTAGTGAAATGCAAAATCCTAGTAACATCAAACTCCAAGATTCAATCCACACACAATTACATGCCTTGAACATCACTGTAAGTTTCACATTCTTCATCCCTTGAATCAGAATAGTGAAAGAATTAAATAATGAATATAAAATGTCTGACACTGTGTCTTGTATTAATAGCCAATATTTCATACATTATGATTCAACCATACACAGATTCATTCCCCACAACTCCTTCCCCATGTCCTCTGTGCAATTTCCATCCCTCATCATCAAAGTTGGGTTTTGACAAAGCAATATTCCCATTGAACCAGAGTGAGCTTTCCTCAGAGAAAGCCTTTACATGATCATTGCCTTCTATAAACCAGCATTGATTCCCCAATAAGTCCAAACATAAATATCCTTTTTGTGGACAAAACACAAGGATCTCTGGTATATGGCTGCTGCCAACCTAACAAGGCTCATGTTCCCCTTTTCAAGTCCATGACCCTCATTGTTTATCAGATATTAAGAACTATTTTTAAAATCTCACCACACCTTTTGGTTATATTGATTGCACATTTGTGTCCCTGTCATTTCTTCTTTGTTTGCTTTTACCCCTTTCTCCTCCCAAAATTACTCCAATTCCTCCTTCAAGGCTCAGTGCAATTTAAAGCTCCCTTGTGAACCCTCCACTACCCTCCACAGAATAAGTCCATACTTTTTGATCCATTTCACCAGGATTTCAGACTCACCTCATGATACTGGATATACTCACTTCTATGTCTATTACCCCATTTGGATGTAATATCTTTATATGAAGAACAAAGTCTTACTCATTTCTTTATTCCCAAATTAATATTTAGAGCTCATCATAAAGTAATAGATGACTAAACATTTGTTGAATGACTAAAAGAAAAGTGAATGAATGTGGTTCAACAGATACTTTTAACAAGTGTAGAGAAAGCATGGGTGAAACAAGGAAAAATACTGCTGAGAGAGTAAAGATCTACGAGTGAGATGTCAGAGGAGACAGATTGGAAAAAAAGAACATATTTTAGTGTATCTGCTATCTATTTCCACTCAGGCTTTTTAAAAAGGTTGTACTTTGTATTTTAAGCTTTATCTTTGGTCATAATCTGTTGATGCCCTTAAAGCTACTACCAATAAAAGGGGTCCATGGATCTGAAATACATTCCCTCAGCACCTGTGAAGGTTCTATAACTCACTTTGAAATTACTAAATCAGGGTCTAAGTTCACCAATGCAGATTCTTCCTTGAATGATGCATGAAGTTGGAAGCTCTGCTCCAGGGAAGAAAAGGGAGATGTAACCACTCACGAGGTCTCTAGGAGACAAAACTGTGTTTCCTCTTCACAAGATATGAGTAAAGTAGACCTCATATAGTGAAGGGGAAACGTTTCGAATTTCTGAGCAATTAGGGATTCCATTCCCATGAGCTACCTTAATGAATTATTCTCGAGACAAATTGTCTCAACACTCTCTGAGATATTTACTTCTCTGGAGGCAAGAAAGGAAAGCACAATGAAAACTTGTGCTAGTTTTGTCAATTGTGACAGCTTTGGAGCTCCATGTTCATCTCTTATCCCTGTAGACACCTACCTCCCAGGAGGAGGTTATCTTTCCTTAGGTGGGGGCTCTAGTATTGCCAGGTTTCCCACAATGATTTCCCTTTTGCTGATTCTGGAGTAAAATTCTGGATACATAAAATATATTATGTCTCCAATCTGTCTCCTCTGGAGTTGGCTCTCATGAATGGAGCCACACCCTCTCAAGAGGATTTCCTTTTGCCTCACTGCTTCTCCTTTCTCCCACATATTTAGCAATATCTGTTCAACTCACTCACACAACCATTCATTTTCACGGTCATTCAATAAAAATTTATTCAGCAATACTGTGTTTAAAACCCTAAACTACTTTCTGGGAATGGAGAGGAGTTTAAGGTATTGTGTTTCATCAGAAACAGTTCACAGTCTAAACAAGCCAAGAGACAAGGATATAAACACATGTAACACTCTAAGGGGATACCGCAGTCCTGGTGAATTTCAATTCCTTATGAATGATGGTTGGATTTTCTATTTCTTCCCTTATACTTCTGGGACTTTGATAGGGATTACACTGTACCTATAGATCACTTTGAGGAACATTGGTATACTTTTTAAACAGGTTTATTCACACACCATATATTTCTTCCATATTGTACAGTCCATGGCAGTCTGTTTAATCACATAGTTTTACATTCCTCAAAACAATAAATTTTAGAATATTTTTATTACTACAAAAAGAAAAATACCCTACCACTTATACCACTCTATTAATAATAATTAGCATTGTTATGATACCTTTGTTACAATTGAGGAAAATATTGCAATATTATTGTTACCTATAGTTAGATTTATTTTTATTTTTTTTATTTTTAAAGAAGCTTTAGATTACATAAATCTTACATACTTGGTGCTGGAGTTTGTAGGTTTACATCCAAGAGACTCATGTCTTTGGTTTGTCCATGTGACAGCTGTGCCTGGAACCTCAGCAGATTTCCTTTCCCCCATATTCATACCTATTTTATAGTAGATGTTAGCATTGTTATAACTGATATACAAATAGTGAAACATAGCTACTAAACATTGTCAATTGGTACAATATGGTGTACATTTTAGACCATACACTTTTATAAATTTTGATATTTACCATGTCCTGTGTCCATCACTGTAATATAATGCACAACATTTCCACTGACCACTAAATACCCCCTTTTGATCTATTCTATTCTTCCCACCTCATCCCTACAGATGCATGGTAATGCCCTGGCTTGACTCCTTGGATGACACGTTTCATAGTTACATGCAACAAGACTGAGGTCTTGACACACTGGTTTGTCCTTCCCTATTAGGAACCGCCCTTGCTCTCGAGAGACTCCTGACTCTATATTTCTGAACAAATTGGTCCTCACGAGGATTGGAATCCAACTCCTTAACGCTCTTTATGTGGGTCTCCGCCCACTGATACTACACATATGACAGAATGAACACTCACACACCCCCTAAAAGCCTGCTCCAGGTGTGCCCTCTCCCGAATGCTCCCCCAACCAAGACCCTGAACCAGTAACCATTCCTTGTCATAGTGGCATAACAGCATTATCAACTCTACTTTCAACCTCATATCCACAAATCCCCAGGGTTCACCTGGTCCCTCTTCCAACCCTCCCCACAGTATCCTGGACCTTCTAACCCACCCTTTGCAAACTAACCACCTGTCAACCCTGCACCACACAACCCAGTAATATCATTACCTTCCTGTCCTATGCCTTCAGTATGCAACTACACTCTATCAACTTACCATAGATTATATCTGTATGGGTGATGGTTCACAACCTTCTCTTCTCTTCCTACTCCTTGTAAACCTATCTTCCAGACAATAGCTCTTTGAGACTGCTCAATTTCCTTAATTCATATCAGTGAGGTCATGTACTGTTCATTGAATACCTGGCTTGCTTCATTCAATGTAAGGTTTTCAAGATTCATCCATGTTTTCCTGTGTGCTAGCACTTTATTCCTTCTTACATCTGAGTAATATTCTATTGTATGTACATACCACATTTTTTTATCCATTCATCTTTTGATGGGCATGGGTGGTGATTCCAACTTTTGGCAACAGTGAAGAATCCCATTATGAACATGGGTTTGTTTATACATGTCATTTCTTTGTTTTCAGTTCTTCTGGTTATATACCCAGTAGTGGAATTGCAGGATCATATGGAAGTTCTATAGTTAGTTTTCTGAGGAAATGCCAAGCTCTCCTCCATACTGGCAGGACCATTCTATATTCCCACCAGCAGTGGATGAGGGTTCCCATTCCTCAACATCCTCTCAACATTTGTAGTCTGCCTGTTTTTTTTTTTTTAATAGCCACCATTCTAATGGGTGTAAGATGGTATCTCATTGTAATTTTGATTTGAGTTTCCCTAATAGCCAGTAATGTCAAGCTTCTTTTCATGCACTTTTTAGCCATTTGTATTTCTTCCTTGGAGAAATGTCTTTTTAGGTCACTTGCCTATTTTTTAAAAGGGTTGTGTGTTTTTCTTATTTTCAAGGTGTTTGGTTTCTTTATATATGCAGGATATTAGGCTCCTATCAGATATATGTTTGCCAATATTTTCTCCCATTGGGTAGGCTGCCTTTTTACTTTCTTGATAATGAACTTTGAGGTGAAAAAGTTTTTAATTTTGAGAAGGTCACATTTATCTATTTTTTTTTGTTTTTGCTGCTTGTGCTTTGGATGTGAACTTCATGAAACCATTTCCTATTACAAGTTTCTGTAGATACTTCCCTATAGTATCTTCCAAGGTCTTTATGGTCTTAGCTCTTATATTTTGATCTTTGATCCATCTTGACTTTATTTTTGTATAAGTTGTGAAATGGTGTTCCTCTCTCATTCTTCTGTATATGCAAGGATCTATATCATAACTCTCAATTCATTTCCATCGATCAGTATGTCTATCCTTGTGCCAATACCATGCAGTTTTAACCACTGTACATTTGTAGCATGTTTTAAAATCTGGTAGTGTGAAACTTCCAATTTCATTTTTCTTTTTCAATATGTCCTTGGCAATTCGGAGCCTCTTACCCTTCCAAATAAATTTTGTAGTTAGTTTTTCCAATTCATTAAAAAATACTCTGCTGATTTTTATTGGGATTACATTAAATCTGTAGATTAGTTTGGGTGGGATAGACATATTAATGATGCTTAATCTTCCTATCCATGAACAGGGAATATTCTTCTATTTATTTAAGTCTTCCTTGATTTCTTTTAACAGTGTTGTGTAGTTTTCTGTATATAAGTCCTTTACATCTTCAGTTAAATTTATTCCTAGTTATTGGATTCTTTTAGTTACTATTATAAATGGTATTTTTTCTTGATTTCCTCCTCATATTGCTCATTATTGGTGTACAGAAATGCTACTGATTTTTGAGCATTGTACTTATAGCCTATGAAAATGCCTTTTTTACAAAAATTGTGATGATCATGTGATTTTTTCCTTCATTTTTTTAATGTGGTGTATTACATTAATAGATTTCCTTAAGTTGCACCAACCTTGCATATCTGGGATAAATCCCACTTCATGATGTTTTATAATTATTTTTATATGCTGTTGGATTTGGTTTGCCAGTGTATTGTTTAGGATTTTTGCATCTATATTAATAAGAGATATTGGACCATAATTTTCTTTACTTATGTTTTCTTTATGCAGCTTTTGAATGAGATTGGCATTGGCCTTGTAAAATGTGTTTCAGAGTGTTCACTCCTCTCCAATTTTTTGGAAGGTTTTGGGCAGAATTGTAGTTAAATCTTCTTGGAATGTTTGGTAGATGTCTCCTGTGAATCCATCTGTTCCTGGATTTTTCTCTCTTGGGAGGTTTGTGATTACAAGCTTTTTACTAGTAATTGGTTTGTCTAGATCTATTTCTTCTTGTGTCAATGTAGGAAATTTGTATATTTTTAAGAATTTATGCATTTTGTCTAGGTTGTTTATAATATCCTCTTATAGTCACTTTTATTTAAGTCAGTTCCAAAGTAATGGATCCCTTTTCATTTCTGTTTTCATTATTTGTATCTTCTCTCTCCTTTTCTTTGTCAATCTAGCTAAAGGTTTGTCAATTTTATTGATGTTTTCAAAGAACTAACTGTTGTTTTGTTGATTCTCTGTGCTATTTTTTTCTATTTCTTTTATCTCTGATCTAATCTTTGTTATTTTCCTTCCTTCTGTTCATTTTGGGTTTAATTTGCTCTTCTGTACTAGTTCTTTTAATTTTGTGTTTAGGTCTTTGATTTGAAGTCTTTCTTCTTTTTTAATATAAACATTTAGACTTAAAAATTTATCTCTAATCACTGTCTTCGCTGCATCACATAAGTTTTGGGATGTTTTATTTTCACTTTCATTTGTTTCAAGATATTTTCTAATTTCACTTCTGATTTCTTCTTTAGCCCATTGGTTGTTTAATAGTATGTTGTGTAATTTCCACATATTTATTCCTTTTCCATTTATTCCTTTATTTTGATTTCTAGCTTCATTCTATTTTGGCCAGTGAATATACATAGTATGATTTCAATATTTTGACTATATTTAGACTTGTTTTTTTACCCAAAATATAGACTACCCTGAGACTTATCGTTGTGTACTTGAGAAGAATGTTTATTCTAGTTTCGTTAGGTGCAGTGTTCTATATATGTCTGTTAGGTGTAGTTGGTTTAGTGTAACATTAAGTCCTTTAGTTCTTTATTGATCTTCTGACTAGATGTCCTATCCATTATCGAGAGTGGTGTATTAAAGTCTCCTACTATTAATATAGAATCATAAATTTTCCCCTTCAAGTATGTCAGTGTTATATTCATATAATTTGGGGCTCTGTGGTTAGGTGCATGTACATAATTGTTACATATTCCTGTTGAATTATCCCCTTTGTCAACAAATAATGACCATCTTTGTCCCTTGTAACAGTTTTTGTTTTAAAGTCTGTTTTACCCAATGTTAGTACATATAACCCATATTTCTTTTCATTATTACTTGCATGATATATTTTTTCCATCTTTCAACCTCAAACTATTTTAATATTTGATTTGATAGTGAGTTTTTGCATGTTTTTTAATCCATTCTGCCAATATCTGCCTTCTGACTGGGGAGTTTAATCCATTTCCATTTAATGTCAATACTGATAATACAGGACTTTGTCCTACTATTTTGATATTGAGTCTTTATAACTATTATACCATTTTCGTTCCTTACTTTTGTAAAATCTACTTTTATGTTTATTTGCTTTCTTGTGTTATATCACATTTAGTTACTTCTCATTTTTATCTGGAAATATTTTTTATCTGTTTCCTTTGTGGTTCCATGGGGTTAAAATTTAACATACTAAATATATAACAATTATAATTTTTCTGATACCAATTTTATTTCAATATCATTCATATATACTTTTCCAATATATCCTTCAACCTTCTTCATTTTTTAAATTGTTACCTCTTAAATCTCTGTACATTGTATTTCCAAAACCATAGATTTATCATTACTTATTATGTATATTCATGTTAGGAGCAGTTGAAACTAATAAGTCTAGTTACATACCAAACAATACAATACGATGATATTATTATTTATTGTTACCAATTGGTTCCCTTTATAATAGACCTTTATTTCTCTATACTGATTTGAACCATTGTGCAATGTCCTTTCCTTTCAATCTGAACAGCTCTCTTTAGCATTACTTACAGAAGATGTTTAGTGGTGATGAACTCCCTCAGCTTTTATTTATCTAATAATGTCTTAATTTCACCCTTGTTTATGAAAGCGAATCTCACCAAATTTAAAATTCTTGACTGGCAGTTGTTTTCATTCAGCACTTTAAATATTTCAGAGAACTGCCTCCATAGTGCCTGATGAGAAATTAGTGCTTTTTATCTATTTGGGGTGCCCTTTTATGTAACACCTTGCTTTTCTCATTCTGGTTCCTGAACACTCTCATTGTCCTTTGCATTCAATAATGCAATCAATATATGATGGTGTATATTGGTTGTTTTTTTGTTTTTTTTCATTTTTATCCTGTTTGGTGTTCCCTGAACTTATTGGATGTTCATATTCACATTTATTTGCTAGTTTTCAGAAGTTCTAATTATTTCTTTAATTTTCCTACTGCCCCTTTCTTTCTTCTCCTTCTGTGCCTCTCATAATGCATGTATACATGCTCTTGACACTTTCTTATAGCTGTCTTAGGCTATTTTAACTTTTAATATTTTTTTTTTCTTTCTTTTCTTCAGCCTGACTCATTTCAAATGTCTTCTCTTTAAGTTCACTGATTCTTTCTTCTGCCAGATCCAATCTGCTCTTGAAACACTACTGGACACTTTTCATTTCAATTATTGTGGTCCTCAACTCTAGTCATTTTCTTTGTTTCCTTTGTTTAAATTTTATCTCTTCATTTAGACTGTTACATTGTTCACTCATTGTTTTCCTGATATGTTTTAGTTTTTCCGCCTGTACTTTCCTCCAACTTGCCCAGCATTTTTAAGATAATTTCTTAAAAGACTTTGTTCACTATGTCTACATTTTCATTTTCTTTATTGGTGTTTTCTGTACTTTCATCCTCTTTCTTTGGATGAGTTATCATTTCCTTGTTTGTTTTGTACTTTAATTTTTACACACTGTGCATTTTAATATTTTAAAATGTTACCTCTTTGATTTATTCCTTGGTTGTCTTTTTTTATGACTTTGCAACCAGCTGGGCATGAAACAGAGATGTACTTGATCTCCTATCTGATAAGCCTGTCTGAGTCAAATGTAGTTTGCAGAGTTTTCCCTGTCTTTCTGGATCTCTGTCTTGTCTTGAGCTTTTGATTTTTAGGTGGTTTGGTGTTTCACTGTTTACTGGAGTTTTGTTGCCCCTCTGTTACTCAGAGACAGATCTCCTTCTCCTGGGTATTTGAAGCTGGCAGGCCTTTTTCCAGGACTTTCTCACTCTTTAGCTTTTTACCGTCTTATCTTTGTCTCAAACTGCTCTTGCCTGGAGTGAAAATTCTGGGGTAAAGTTCAATCTGGAGAGACGTTCTCATGTCAGTTTTTCCTAGCCAAAACTGGACCAAGAACCATGAAAAAGGAGTAGACTGTCTCCAAAGTTCCCTAGGAAGAGAATCAAGAAGGGCACTAAGAGCTTTTCCAATGGCTTCCTAAAACTGACTTTTACTGGCCTCCCCAGCAAATTCAGCCCTTCAAAAAACTGTCCCCTATGACCTTGAGGAAGAACTACATCTCTAAATCTCAATCACCTCCAATCCTGTCTGGGAAGTGTTGAAACAATGATTATCACTTCCTCTGTCCATGGCTGGGGTAAAACAATGGATGCCACTGCCTCTGTTGGGGTTTGTTGAAATAATAGATGCCCTCAATGCCAGTCCCACAGTGATCCTAATTTTCTAACCAGAAGACATGACCAGGGATCACTCATGACCCCCCTTTAGGGTTTTCACATCTCTTTTTTTCATCAGAGAGTTATCCAGGGCCTGGACTCCAAGGCGGCATGCTGTAAGATGAGGGATGGGCTCCAGTAACCACTGTGCAGCAAAAACAATTTACTGTCTTTAACAGTAGTTTATCAGCTTCTTTTTCCAGCTTTTCCCTGGATGGTGAAGTATTCTTCTCACCTCTGGGGTTTTAAAACAAATTGTTTCAAACAGGTCCTTCCTGTTTACTGATGGTTTTGGTTGAAGGACTGATTCCTGAAGAGCCCTATTCCATGATCTGCCCCAGGAATCTCAACTTCTATTCTTATTTTAGTTCTGTTATGATATATCTATGATAAATCTTTGATATTGTCCCATAGCACTGTACATTAATTCTGACACTTTTTTTAAAAACAATTTTTCTGTATGGTTAATTCTTATTGGCTTACCTTCAAGGTTACTAAATCTTTTGTCAATTGTATTGAGTACTGATAATCCTGTAGATGGATTTCTTTCTTTCTTATATTATGTAATTGAGCTTTTTAAAAGTATTATTTCTAGCATTTATTTGGAGTCTAATACAGTCCTTCTTTATGATGAAATATCTGAGGTATTCATAAAGGTTTATGTCTTCGCCACTATATCTTTTAGTCTAGTAATAGTCAATATTTTTTAGCCAAAGACCACCAGGAAAACAAGTAATTGAACAGTTTAGTTTCATTTCTCATTGCAGAGAAGCAGTAAACATGTATTGTGCTTTCTATGTACATTGATTTTAGAAAGAACTTAAGCTTTAGGATTATATGATTTAGTCTTTGATTGGATAACTTGGGGGAAGGTATAAGGATATGAAGTTTTGCTATTTAATTGGATGCTTTCAGGATACAGGAACAATTCTATAATTTGGTATCTCAATAACTTTTATCTGTTGTTAGGGAAACTAATATAAGAATAAAGCTATAGTTTGTAAAGTAATAGCAGTTCTTCATTTAATAATAAGGGAAGAGGAAGATATTTTGTTTTTTGTAGGTTGCACAGTGAATTTGACTGAAAATTTTCCAACCTGCCCATTGGCTTTTTCATGAGCACTTAGAAAAAACAGCGGGGAATATATTAAGAATGAATGCAAATCTTTTATATTAAGGCATTGCAACTGACAATGTAGGCCACATTTGGCTTTAACAATCATTTATAATTTATCTGTATTCTTTCTGTGTGCCAGTACAGTGTTCACATCTTCTCCGACCCTCTGCCAAGGTGAAAGAGTACATTGGCCCCAACTCCTTTTTGAGAGCCCTGTTTATCCTTGGTATTCTGCTTCATTGTATGTCTCCTATCACATCTTTCTTATGGTCTCATGGAAAGTTTGATTTTATAGATTAAATAGCTTTTTAAAACTGGTACAGTTGAGGTAATATTCTGTGCAGATTTCTACATTCTAAGTACAAGTGGAAGTTCTATGTATCCTTTTATATCTTATTCATTGTAATGGCTTCAAATATCTTCTTTCTGGATAATTCCACACTTGCCAATAATATACCTATCTGATTTTATAGTTCTGCACCTTGAAAATGTAATTAAACTTCAGAATCATTGTAGGTATAATTGACCTTATTAATTTTCTTATAAAGTCTTCTCTCCCTCTGACACCTCCTCCACCTCCTCCTCCCCTGTTGCTCATCCTCCTCTTCTCACTCCTCCTTTTCTTTCTTTTCTCCCTTTTGCACTGTTACTCCCCCTCCTCTTCCTCCTCCTCCATCTTACTCCTTCTCCTCTGCTGTCATTGTTGTGTTCTTTTTTCATCTTCTTCTCTTCTTTTTTTCTATCTTCACTTTTTCTTCTATTGCTACTAATTATACTTATTCATCCTTTATTGTCTTTGACTTCTTGATCAATGTAATAGGGTGCTCTAGGGAAACAGAACTAACAATATACATAATTTATATTTATATATGTATGTATATATGTAAATATTTTTTAAATTTTATGGAAATTGGCTCACATGACTATGGGGGTTCTCAAGTTCAAATATCAAAGCCAGACACAAAGTAGGAACACCATTGAATATTTTTTTATGAAATCCCTGGGAGAAGGTGGCCTGCTGATTTAGAAACAGAAATTCTTTTTTCTTTCTGACAGCTGAAATCATCACCTCTCATTTTAAGGCTTTCAAACGATTGGATGAGACTTCTCTCATTGTTGAAGACAATCTACACTTTTGTTGTATATAAAATCAGCCAAATATTCAATCAACTTACTGATTATTTAAATCAATGAAATTTCCTCATAATATCAATCTTATTGAAAAATTCTGGACCCCATAAGCTGGACAAGTTGACACATGAACTTAACCATCACAGTCTATCCATGTCACTTGCCACCCATATATGTCTCCTAAACCATACTTAATCTCTAAGCAAAAATTGGGGCAGTTATATTTTTGCCTAACAATACTCACCTGTCCATTGTGAAACTAGAAACAAACTAACTTTCCAGAATAGTGTGCAAATCCTTGTGTAATATTCACTATTAAACTTGATATCCTATAACTTAAATACTGTGGCATGAACTTAATACAACTTATATCATATGAAAAGGGGATAAGATAGGGAATAAAATTAAGACATTTGATTTACATATAATTAAAAACATACTTATCACAAAACAAGGAAATTATATTCATAACCATTATATCCTTATATCTGTAAATTGTCGTATTGTCAAAGCTTATGTTTATAACTACTGTTATCCCTTACTTATTCCATATTCTCTTTACCTTCAGCAAGCATATCAGCTGGCCAAGGTTCTTTGTCCAGAACGGTGGCCCAAACCTTTATTCCTGATGTATCTGTGCCATTAGTAACCCTTTCTGGATTGGGAGGTTGCAATTTTCCTTTGACTTTCATCACAGGATATGGAAGTACTAAGAGATGCCCTAGGTGATCTCCTGAATTCCAGGCAAGCTACCTTTTACCTGTTTGTGATAATAGCTGTCCTATTTCCCCTTGATAGTCAAGCAATCACTCCAGTGAGCACAGTAATTCCCTTACTTGCCTGTTGATTCAGAGGCATGAGGAACCCAAAATGACTGGGTAGTAGCCTTAACTTCAAGTTCAGTGGAATCATTGTTGTTTCTCTTGTTGTACACAGTCCTCCTTTTAAACTAAGACCTGTAGACAACCAGGACTTAAGGTTGAGGGACAGAAAGCAAACATATTTTTATTATATCACTAGGGATAATAATGAGAGATGTCTCTCCTATTTCCACCACATTATTCCTGGACCCATAAATCCTGGCTATGGAAGAAACAACACCGTGGAACGGACTGATTTATAGAATATACAGTTTCCTGGAAAATATTGCCCTAGCCCTGCAAAAGAACCTGTTGATGTTCTAACTGAGTCTTCAAAGTCATTCCACCATTATATCAGCTACTTCAAGGTGATAGGAAACATGGCAAGACATTTAACTCCATAAGCCCATTCCCATACTTCATTTGCCATGAAGTAGGTATATTGTTCTGAAACAATGTTGTGTTGAATACCATGACTTTGGATTTGACATCCTGTCAGTCCACAGATGGTAATTTTTTTGCAGAGAAAGTCAACCTATACTTGGAATGCATGTCTCTTCCAGTTAGAACAAAATATTTCCCTTTCTATGAAGTGTGTTGGCCATGTAATCAACTTGTCACCAGTTAGCAGTCTGATTACTTAGGGGAATGCTGTCATATTGGGGACTAATTCTCTACTTTTGGCAGATTGGGCTATCATCAGTAGCTATCCAGGTCTGCCTTGATGAGCTGAAGTCCATTCTGCTTTAACAAAACATCACCTCCATCCTTACCACTATGACCGCTTTGATCATGAGCCCATTAGGCAATGACAGGAGTGGCTGGGGAAAGAGGCTGACTTGTATCCACAGAATGGGTCATCTTATTTACTTGATTATTAAAATCTGCCTCTGCTGAATAACTAATTGGTGAGAATTCATATTAGAGACAAATATCCCCATGTTCATTGATCACTCAGAGAAATCTATTCACATACCTCTCTCCACAGATCTCTTTGTCACTATTTATCAAAACATTTTCTTTCATGTACCTGGCCATCCAGCCAAACCATTGGCCGCAGATCATAAATCAGCATAACAAACAACCTTCAGCACCCATTATTATTTCCAGGCTATTAGACAAGCAGCTCTTTAAAGTTCTGCCTACCCGGATAATTTCCCTTCAACTACTGTCCTTCTAGAATGTTCCAGAAAGGACCTTTAATGCCGCATCTTTCCAATCACTGGTGTTACCTGTATATCATGCAGAACCTTCTGTATACCAGGTCTGAATTTTTTCTTACTCAATAAACTGATCATAAGGAACTCTCCAAGAGGTCAAAGTTATGAGTTTATAATAAAGAGCTAACGTGGCAGGATTGGGGGCCATGGGCATCTGGCCGACTTCCCAATATATCATACTTGTGCCTTCAGAGTCTGCTACAATCTTATCTTAAAACACCACTTCAATTGTATTATGGAGTGCTGCTGTGCACATTCAATTTATGACTTGCTGTGTTAGACAAAACCCAATTCATGATGGGCAAATCAGGGCTCATGAAAAATTGGCTCCCTATATATAAGTACTCTGTCTTTACTAAGGCCCAGTAGCAGGCTAAAGCTGCTCTCAAAAGGAGAGTAGTTGGTGGGGCTGGGGGATTTAGCTCCAATGGTTTGACATCCATCTACTGTATGGAGGGACCTGGGTTCGATCTCCCAGTAAAAAACTAAAAAAAAAAAAAAAAGGAAATTTGTTCTCGACACAGGATTGCAGGGATTTGCTCCAAAATACTAAAGATCTGCACTGTGACTGTCCTATAAGAAACTGAAAAATATTAAAGAAAGCACCTTTATTTGTCACTGACACTACTAGCACCATTGGATTTGTTGAATCATATGGTACAAGTGGTAGAGTAGACTACACCACATCCTGGACCTGTTGCAGAGTCTCCTATTGTTCCAGTCCCTCTTCAAAATTAGGAGCTTTTCAGGTCACTCAGTGGATGGCAGGAGAGGCACACCCAAATGAGGAACATGTTGTCTCCCAAATCCAAAGAAGCCATCTAGGTATTGTGTCTCTTTTTAGGTTTTAGGAGGGGGTAGATGTAATAGCTTATCCTTTACCTTAGAAAAGATATCACAATGTGTCCAACACCACTGGACACCTAGAAATTTCACTGAACTGAAAGGATCTTGAATTTTGTTGGATTTATTTCCCACCATCCAAAACATAAATATCTTGCCAATAATTCTAGAATATTTTCTATTTCTTTCTCACTAGGTACAGTAAACATGATTTCATCAACATAATGACTGTGTGATACTTGTGGTAAGGAGAGCTGATCTAGGACCCTGAACACTAGGTCATGAGAAAATTCTGGAACTTTGATTTATGCCAGGAGTAGGACAATGAAGATATATTTCTTGCTTTGATAGCTCACTGCAAACTCTTTCAGGTGGCTTTTATTAACAAAAATTGAGAAAAAAGTATTTGCCACATCAATAGCTTTCTACCAGGTAACCACATAATGTATTGATTTGTTCAAGCAATGATATCATCTTTGGAACAGCAGCTGCAATTGAAGTTAGCACCTGGTTAAGTTCATGATAATCCAATGTCATCTTCAAAGATCCTTTTGTTTTTTTTTCTCCAAAGGTCAACTAGGAGATTTGAATGGGAATATTGTTGGAATCACCACCCCTGCAACCGTCAAGTCCTTGATTGTGGCACTAATCTCTGCAACCCTTCCAGTAATGAGGTATTGTTTTACTAATTTGTTAGATAGAAGCAGCTCTACTGGATTCCTCCTGGCCTATCCAACCATATTAGCCCTCACTCCACATATCAGGGAATCAATGTGGAGATTCTGCCAGTTGCTGGGTATGTTGTTTCCAATTATGCATTATGGAACTGGGGAAATAACAACAGAATGGGTCCAGGGAAACACTGGACTCACTGGAAGAAGTATCAGAGGTAAAACTTCATTAATCACCTGATCTCCCTAAGCCTCTACTCTGATTTGTAGACCACAGTGACATTTTTGGTCTCCTGAATTTAGTGTCACTTCTGAGCTGGTATCTAATAATCCCCGCCAAATACCTGATCATTTCTTTTTCTCCAAAGCACTGCTATACTGGTAAAAGGCCATAGGTTTTTCGGTGAAGTTTGGGAGGATTGTCAACTGTATAAATTGTTGGATGTGTGAAAAGGTCATTTCACAAAGGGACCTGGCCTTCCATTCATTAAGTGTCTTTGGGTCATGAAACTCTCTCAGGAAATTGACTAAAGGTCCATGAATATCTGTTTTTATAATTCTAGTTAGACTTTTTTTCCTTGACCCAGAGCTCTTCTTATACCACACAAGTAAGAATTTAGTAGACTGCCCATTTATTTTACTAGTAGATACTCCAGAACTACCAGGCAATGTCAAAGGTCTGTGTTAATCAGACTATTTTGATTACCTCTTCAAGTTTTCTGTCCATCATGGTAACAAAATCCACCTTGTCATTGTCAATTAAGTGCTTCCATTTGTCTTCTGTCAACCTGGTATCTGATCATCCCCATAGTGATTTAGCATACAATTTCAGTGACAGTAGTTCCAGTAATACAATACCTTCAGAGAAGAGCACCTACTTAGACCTTTGAGAATGACATGGTTAGTCTCATAAATTTATTCCACAGAGTCCTGGTGAATGTTATGTCCTCTGGATATTCCTGGGGTAGATGATCAGGTTTTACATGATAAATCCACTCTGACATTCTAATCTCTCTCTAAGTCTTTTGATCCCCTTATCTTCATTATATCAGGGAATTTCTGCATTTTGACTTCAGGCAATATAGGCTACCTTTATGTCTATGATTCAGCCAACCATCAGAAATAAACAGTTAATATCCATTCTAACTCCTTAAGCCTCAATTTTTAATAAAGAATTTCTGCTTAGTGGGTCCAAATCAATAAATTCAGCCTGATCCATCTTTGTGTTCCTTCCACCATTGTCTCTTACTCTTAATATGTATTCTCACATACATTTCCCTGATTTCTGTCTATGGAAATGGAGCAATCATTCTGTTCTTTTAAAATGTAACACATCTCCTCATGGGTCATAACTTGTGATTCATTTTTCAGGTCTTTGATAACTTTAAATCTAGGTATACGTCTGGAAGAAAAGAGGTGTGGTGAAGTTGAATCATAAGAAGTATTAGAAGTGTCTTGCAAGCTTACTAACTCAGGGCTTTCCATTGTGCTTTCACCTGGTGAAACGAGTTTAATCTCTGCAGACAGGTTTGAGAGATTTTTGCTTAGGGGAGATGTTTTTAGGTTTAACAGGTACAGATTTATCAGGACAGATTGAAGATTGGGTGGCTGATTCCTTAGGGAAGATCATTACAGTTTTATCTGGCAAAGACTCAACAGAATCTAAGCTTTTAATGCCCCATCTCTATTATTATCAATCCAAATGTTCCCATTCCAATTTTCAGTATCCTGTTCATTTCCAATGAATACCCTCACTTTACAGCATATGGACTGCAAAGTTGGGAATTCACTTTACATTTTAATTCAGCCCCTCATACAATAAGACTCTGGGTCTGATTTTCAGAAATTGCAAATCTGTGGCTACACAAAATAACTTTTCTTTCAAGGCACACATAGAAACTTTCATGTCCTTCATCCAGCACTTAAGTTGGAAATTTGAAGCTATAAGTTCATTGTTTACTTTTAAAATTATATCCAAAGTATTTAGTCACAACCAGCTATATCATTACACTTTTTAACTCCACAAAAGTATGTTGAGATGTTAAAAATTTTCTCATCCATAGCCTTCCCTCATATACATTTGAACAGCTTTATCCAATGATATTTTATATATCTCTATTGCCAACCCATGTTATGGACTATTGGTTCCAGGTTGATTGTTGAAAAAAGCATCATTACTACCTTTGAATCTAATCAAGATAGAGAACCTATTCCCAAATCCCTAGAACAATGTCAAAAATCTCATCCTTAAGATTCTATTTCTCAAGAACTACTCATAGTACTAAAATCAGCATTTGTCTGTGTACTCAAGGAAAAAAGAAAGTGACCAGAAACAAATCTATCTATCTATCAATTTATCGATCTATCTATCTATCTATCTATCTAATAAGTGTTATGAGATTTTCATAGGAATTGTCTCAGGAATGTGTGGATGGGCAAATCTAAATTCAATATGGCAGGCTTCAAACTGGAACTCCAATGAAGATTATCAATGAATTCCCCAGCAGAAGTAAGATGGCTGAAATATAGATGGAAATTCTCCCTTCTACTACTAAATTCATCACTTCTCATTTTAAGCCTTCAACTGATTAGATAAGATATCTCTCAGTGTTGAAGGCAAACTTCACATTTGATTGTAGATGTAATCAGCTTTAGGTGAAATCAATGTACTGATTATTTAAATCAATGAAATATCCTCACAGTATCAATTAAACAAGTGTTTGTTTGGCAAAAAGCTGCCTACCATAACGTGGCCCAGTTGACCCATGAACTTAACAAGCACATTCATTCAGGCAAAAAAATCTTCAAATTCTAAATGTACCATTGGATAGAATGAGTTCTGAAATCCAGTGGATATGAAAATTCCAGTATTTTTTACAAAACTTCCTTTTTCTCCTGTTTCTACCATTGACCATACATAAAACTTTGCTTCTTCGTATGGCATTTTTGGAAGTCCTACAATTAGCAAGGTAAAAAGACCAGTCCATTTTTTTCTTTCTAGATGCTAACATGCTTAAAGGAGGGACTCTATAGGTCATTTAAGTTTGAATCCTTGTATCATTTTTAATAGCTAGGTAGACTTCTCCACATTCCTCAGAGTTTATTTACCTCTATTTCCTTATTTCTGATTATAGGTAATAATAGGAGCATCTCTTAGAGTTTTTATGAGGATAAATGATTTAGTATATGTAATACAGTTATACAATGTACAGCAATACAAAGCTGCATATAAATGCTAACAATTGCTAGTAACTATTAATTATTCCATGACTAATATTCATTGAAAATATTTTCTAGGTGAACTATTAGTTCTTGTTATCAGTTTATGCTCTAGGTCTGCAGTCTTATATACAATCAGATCAATTCTTGTATTTATACAATTTTTAGTGTCCATGTTTTATTAAAGCTAGATAATAATCATATACTCCCAACAATACCTGACAACTAGTTTTGTTTTTTCTATTGAATGAATTATTGACCAGATATTTTTAGGCATAAGTGAGTTCATATTTGCTCTTAATATCCATTTATTTCTTTTCCACAGAAAGGTTATTTTTGTTAATTTGAAAATCAGAAACCAGGGTACCACTTTAGTTGAAACTTTATTTTCACAATTAGAAAAACTTAATAGTGTTAAATATGATACTGTGATGCTGCAAATATTTTAATTCTTTTTAGAGATGCTTATTTAGAAATACATTTGAAGTAGTTTTTCCTTTTATTCCAGAATCCTTGGCAGAGAAGCCTAGGATGGCTGACAGCCAGGCTTCAGGAAGAAAGCATCACGTTTACTATGCCTTGAGTTGGACATTCTCGTGGCCTCAAAATATAAGCTAAAAATTTCCCATTGTTTAAAGCCATCTCCTTTCATGGTGTCTGGTTTAAGCATCTGAGGAAATTAAATTGGATGTTGGTACCAGAACAGTAGGATGCTGTTATTGCAAATACCAAAAATGTGAAAATGGTTTTGGAATTTGTTAATGAGTAGAGGCTGGAAGAATTGTGGTGCTTGATAGAAAATGCATAGATTGCTTTGAAGAGACTAATTGTAGAAATATGGATGCTAATGGAAATTCAGATGAGACTTTTAACAGAAATTACTATGTCATTTCAAACTGGAAGAAAGGTGACCTTTGTTTTCAAGTGGAAAAAAACTTGGCAAATTTTAAGTCTTATGTCAGATGGAAGGCAGAATTTGAAATTGGAGAGCTTGGATTTTTAGCTGAGTGGGTTTCCAAGCTAAAGTTAGAAAGTGTAGTCTGGTTATTCCTTGCAGCGTATAGTAAAATGTTAGAGGAAAGGGATAAGTTAAGAATGGAAGTCCTGGGCACAAAGAAACCAAAAACAGATGGTTTGGAAAATTCTGAGCTTCCAGAAAGTGATTTCTCAAAGAAGAGTGCTCCATATGAGAATTAAATGAACATGGATCCCGTCAGCCAATTCATTGCAAGTCAGGATTGGAAATGCAGCTATTCTGAAATGATTTTTGGAAAGCTTTTTTGACTGAAGGTTTTGAACCCTACGCAGTATACGCAAAATTGACAAGCTTTTTGTGAGATCTTTATGAAAAGAACTTCTGCCAGCCTGGACTAAAAGAAATGAAGAAATTGAAGGAAAACTCATTTCAAAGGCAGAACCATGGAGACTAATGTTTGGATCAAAGACACCTTCACAGTCAAGAGATAATGCCTACTCATGTGTGTTGAAAGGATGAGCATGCCCTAGCACTTGGACAGGGCAGGCTTTCTGACCTGTTGTTCAGGAAGAGTGTTAGCACTCCAGATTTCTCAGGGGCTTTGTGGATTTAGGAAAGTCTGGATGCCAACCCCACACTTGTTGAGGTTGGGGTTTAGAGCCTGGCAACCAACCCAGTGCTTGATGAGGGTGGAGCCCTCACCACAGGATTCAGGGGGAGCATCATTTTCATTATGCTTTGATTTGGACATTCTCATGGCCTCAAACTGAAAGCTAATCATTTCCAATTTTTAAAAGCCAACCTATTGCATGGTATATTTCATAGGCAATATAGGAAAATAAAAATTGCTATTCACAGGATATTTTTTAAAGTACTTTATGATTTTTCAAGGATTATATTTGTTGATTATATAAACTTTCATAATTGTAATTAGATATATTGTTTGCCATCAAGCAATAGAATTATAAATATGTTTTAGTTTTGAAATGTACATTAAGATTTTCTCTGTAACATTATATCTTGTTACTGTTCCTAAATGTTTTTGAACATTTAAAATAATGTTCAACCTTATTTCAGGGGCAAAATGTTTAACAATATTCTGCTAATTCAAAACTATTTAATTTATTCAAATATTTAAAATCTTCATTATATTTATACTTTCTAAATTTATTTTTTCAATTGTGTCTTATCATATACCAATACCAAATAAAATCACTTTAGTATAATTTTTAAATATATATGTTTATACAATATTTATTTATTGCTTTATTGTAAAAACAGTCTTATATATGCAATATTACCCATATTCGTATTTCACTTGAGGTTTCACTATGTTATACAATCCAATGTTGTATTTTTAATTTTCCTTCCAGTAATATACATGACCCTTGCCTTTCCATTTCAACCACTGTCATACCCATATCATAGCTCTGCTAGTGACAAGCCCTATGATGTGTTTTGACCATTTCTATTAATTTCCAAAGAATTATAAGAAATCCTTTATTTATTTTGCACAGATTAATCCTCAGCTTTCCAAATGTTACTCTCATTTTTTTTCTGTTGACCTAAATTAATTATTAACTCCATGAGTTTACCCAGGATATTTAGTTCATAAAAACTCAACCATACAGTATTTGACTTTGGGTCTGGCTTGCTTCACTCAACATAATGTCCTCTTGGTTCACCCATGTTGTTATATGCTTCATGAATTCATTTCTTCTTTCAGCTGCATAATATTCTATCATGTCTATACACCACAATTTGTTTATCCATTCATCAGTTGCTGGACACCTGGGTTGTTTCCAACTTTTGGCTATGATGAATAACACCACTCTAAACATCAGTGTGCAGATGTCTGTTCATGTCACTGCTCTCAAATCTTCCAGGTGTATACCTATTAGATGTATTGCCAAGTCACATGACAAGTCTATATTCAACTTCCTTAGGAAGTGCCAAAGCCCTCCACAGTGGTGGTACCATTTTAATCTACAAACAGGGAATAAGCATTCTTATGTCTCCACTTCCTCTCCAACACTTTCATTTTTCTCACTTTTTAATAGTGGCCAGTTTAATGGGTGTGAAATGATATCTCATTGAAGCTTTGATTTATATTTGCCTAATTGCTAGTGATGTTGAACATTTTTTCATTCATTTTTTTTTCTTTTTTTTT